>JANSTV010013007.1:0-16479 GCA_027564135.1 Lestremia cinerea
AGATTCCGCTATTTACTATCGCAAGAGAGCAGCAAGCCAATATCGAATCGGTCTTTGGTGGCAATCAAAGAGCATGGAATTTTAATTAGTGCCACCAATGACATGGATGAACAATTCGAATTCTGGGTGATTGGGTAAGCGACCCGAATACATTCAAACACCCTTCTAGCCCCCCTCCCGCTGCTCAGTGGAATGTCGGATTAAGACTTTTGTCCTTTCTTTTCAGACGACTGTTTTCATCGCCGCCAAAAGAGCTGTACGTTTGCCATCGGTCCGATGTGCCGCAGAATTTAGTGGAATTAGCATTTCGTTTGTCGCTCAATTCAGCCGGCTAATCTCGACCTCGCCCCCGCCCCATTAACGTCTCTCAACTATCCGTCCACAATCGTATTTATCTCATCCCAACTTGTATTCCATTCTCTTCATTCGCTCAAATAAATCGTACTTTTCCGATCATCCTGTGCGTTTCATTGACGATTCGCATTCGATTTGTAACGTTTGGGAGACACATGAATCGCTTTAGTGATAGATAGACATCAGCTTTGGTGTAAATCCGTCCCGACCAAACATCGGATAGCTGAAATAAAAAAAAAACGCAAACAGCAAAAGACTAGAAAAAGGAAAGAGAGAAAAAACGTAAATAATCAAATATGACAGTAATTATGCCGCCATATTTATATCACATATCATTGATTAACCAAGGAGACGGCAAATATTTTCCGAAAAATATTATATGATAAATCTTATCAATCAATTTTTATTATGGTTGCCTTTGCGTTCAACTTAATAACTAATAATGATGATAAGATTTTCGTTTCGGTTGAGCGCTTGGCTTTTTTGTGTTCGTGCAAAAGAGTTTCGCCAGTTTTATTTTTAGGAAATTCGTCCACCGAATGGGTTTTTGGAGTTCCAGGCGTGCGGAGTGAAGTCGAGATCCGAATCGAAAACGAACTCTCCAGGAGGTTGACGTAACACTCGTTGCGATGCAACGCCGCCTCCATTCATGACTCCCCGAGGAGGTGGCCCAGTGACCCAGCAAAGGCCGAGGTCGTCACGAGGAAAGAAGCTCTGTACTGAGACCGTTCCCCGACAGTCTCTTGCAATGATGACATTGGCCTTATCTTCTACGAAAATGTTTTAATATTTCCACTGATAAGACCGTCACCGGTGATTAGCCCCGTACAATGGTGGAATTGCGTTCAGCGTGGAGAATACATTCGAATGAAATCGTCGAAAATAAACGGTGAATTGTGTCAGTTAATTGACGCACCGGAGCTGACCATCACGTTGTCTGTGTTGATGTTCCGCATTGCGTCAATCCATGTGACTATCCGTCAAAGGATCCAACCGACACTGTGTGGCCCCGGTGCCGACAAATCTGAAAGACTTTTGGATAACTTGGTATTGACAATCACGATTATCACGAGTGGCTGATTGATAAAGAAAAACAGTTGCAAATGATATCCACAAGTTTTTCAGTCTTTCGGCTTCCTCTTTTTTGCTTTTGTTTACCATTCGAAAGTCACCGTCTGTTGGAGGTCCGGAAATTCTTGCCAACCGATGGCCGATGTGTTGGTGCGGCGTGTGTCGCATCGAAATCGAATCAGTCGGAACAATCAAATGTCCAATTTGGTATTTGCCCATCGAGCACACATCGCTAATGAAACGCATCTAACGTGTGCATGCTCTTTGTTCCTGTTCGGTCGACTACACCAAACTGAACGTCTCTCATCACGAGTGTATCTGTGTGTGTGTGTATGTGTGAGTGTGTGTCTTTCGACACGAACCGCACACAATCGAAATTAATTTATAATTCGCCATCGTCAAAGATAATAAAATCGCAAACAATTTTTCATGAAAATACAATTGAAATATTTCGTGGTGATTCGCAGCGTTGAGCTTGACTCGATTTGAGCTATTCGACCGTTGATATTCAATTATTTTACTTGGCTAACCAATTGTCAAACGGTCGTTCGACGATTATTGCTTCTTGACGATTCAACTGCAAGGAGAACAAGAAGGCAAAGAAGAAGAAGAAGAAGAGTGACGTGTGACAGTCACTTGAGCCTTTGATCGGAGCTGACATTCGTTGGCCGTTGCGTTTATTGTTATTGCTAACGGTTATTTGATCGGTTTGCGTTGATTGGTGCAAGTGTGCCTGTATGCGTGTAGGTGCTGTTTTGACGGTGTGACCAGCATGCCATTGTGTGAATAGTGAAAAGCGTCATCATTCAAATCGTAAACTGCTGATAACATTGAAAATTTTGAACCGAACAAAATTTCATTTATTCAGTTTTTTGTTGTTTTCTTTTTTCTTTCGTGTTTTTCGTTGGAAGAGGCTTTTTCGATTTTGCGATTTACAAAGAAAGAGAAGAAAAAAATAGAATCGAAAGGAAACGAAATCGCGAAAGCCATCCAGAAGCGTGAAAAGTTCTTGGGAAATTCGTCGCATTCAAATGCTGCAGCTGATGCGGTCGAGGTGATAATCCTGTTGGTGGCGAATGTTGAGGCGATTTGTGTGATCGATGTTCGGTGAATAGTTTTAATTTTATCGTGAAAACATTTTTTAAAAATCGTTCAGTTAATTAGTTCATCTTTTGAAAGGTGTCATTTCGATCAAGTACTAACTGTGACGCATTGAGAGTGATTTGACAGATCGTTGCGACGAGCGAGGTGTTTTCAAGGAGGTATTGGACACCAAACAGCTGATTCGGTATCGATTGGGAAACTTGTGTGGCATCCGCGAGAAAATGATTCGCGGTAGTGCGGCGAGTAAGACAAAGAAGAAAAATCAAGCGAAACCGAGCAAGGAGAATGACGTGCGGAAGAATGGAAAGCAGCAAAGCGAGAAGGTGAGCAAGAAGGCAAATGGAGCGGCGAAAACAGCGCCAACATCGCCGACAGCCTCTGCGTCAACGAAGAGTCGCGCGATCAATGACATTACGGTGAGCAAATTGTCGGCGAGGAATATCAGTGCAGCCACAGGACTTGTGCCATCGGGGAATTCGCATGTGAATCTGTTGAAAACGGCCAAAATTGATCCAGCACCGCCGGCACCGCCAATCAAAAAGCTCGAACGGTCAAATAGTTTCTTCTTGACGCGGAAATTGTCGAAAATCTACAATACGTTGACCGGAAGCAAGGAGAATTTGAATAAGATCCCCGAAAATGACGATCAACACGCGAGCGGATTCAAGTTCATTCGAAGTGCCAGCTTGGCCACGATTCCGTTGCGGAAAAGCTACCGTCGAAGCCTTCGCAAGTCCGATCTGGAGCAATTGAGCGAGGAGAATGTGTCCGACTTGCAGTCCCCGACTAAGGATGAGGATACCGTGGATAATGTCACATTCCGACCGAAGAGTGATTATGCCGAACGGAGGATCGAATTCGATGCGGCTTCGACGAGGAGCGAAAAAATCAAATCGGATCGAAAGAGCGCCTCCGGCTTGTTCTCCTCTCTCAAACGCACCTTCAGCATAACACCGTCGAAGAAAAAATCCTATGCGGAACAACGACTGAGCGCATCATTAATGTCACTGCAGCAACTCGATATGATGGTCAGCTACGAAGACTTGAGTTTCATCAATTACGACAAATTCAACACGTACGAAAGCCATTTGGCACGTCATCTCAGCCAAACGGAACTGCATCGGAGTTCATGTCGTCAAAGCACGCCCGACGAACGTTTGCGTTTGAGTGAATTGTGTCCCACCAAAAACAAAGCAGCACCGTCCGGTGACCATCATTCAACTGCATATCCGAATGTCAAACGGCGCTTACGAAAGCAGGTCAGCGTTTGTGATGAATGCACCAATTTTGACAAGCCGAAAAATGTGTTCCGTCAGAGTTTGGACGATGCCAAATTGAAATTCCTCAGTGACATCAATCGCAAGTCCTTCCGGTGGAGCAACTACTACAGTGAGCGTGATGTTAAAGAGGTTCTGCTGTTGGACAATTATGGTGAAAATGACTCGAATGACTCGCAGAGTGCCCATCAGAACCGCAGGGCCTTTCAAAGATGCCTCAGTGTCAACTCGTTCCGTCGCACTCAATCATTGATCAACGTTCCATCGGATGGCGGTGTTTTGCCGGTGAGTACCGTTTTCTATGCATTTTTCCGTTCGGTTACACGCGAAATGGCAGTTTGGGGTGGACGGGTGGCGAAAACGCTATTCACTGAAATGCAACTAATGATATTTGAGGAGTTGAGTCACATATTCGACCGTTGTGCTGCCATCGATGCGGCAACGCCATTCGATGGTGAAGCCAACGATAGACAATCCAATTGACGTTTATGGGTAGTCATTTATTATTGTGAAAATAAATGTTGTTCCTCGAGTCGGTCGTCCTTCGGATGGGGTGGCGACCGGGAAAGAGGGCGAACGCAACTCTATTGAACCATGACGATGGCGTTTGGGAAAATTGTGATAAATTTCTGTTTTATTTTTATATTTTATTCGTATTTTTATTGCTATTGGTTTTCGTTTTGGACGAGAGTGAATGAAGAATGGATGAAATGTTTGAAGAGTAGCGAAGGAATTGAATCAAGGAAAACGCAAGCAGAGAAAAGCTGGCGGACGAGCTTCAATGAAAACAAATATAAATTCCTTTTACACGTGCTAAACAGACACGCACACACACACACATACACACACACATACAACATATAAATATATGTATATAAACTAGTACAAGCGCATACGCACATACACACTCACAGAGACGCACATACTCATGAACAAACAGCAGGTATTCGATTGTCGTGGGCATTGTGAGTGTTGGCCAATGTCTTTGATTGCCGATTCGAACCGAGCCAGGTTTGTCGAAATGAAAATCCGAAGAGCTTTTGTGTGTCGACGATGGTTCCTTTGACGGTGTCAAAGAATGTGCAACAGCTCTTGATTATGTATGAGTGGCGAATGTGGTGTGTTTATTTGCCAAAGAAATGAGATTATGTGGGCTGTGTGAAAATAAATGGTTGGATGTAATTGAGCCAATGTTTGGATATGGAATACGTTTCTTTCGCTGCGAATTTCCCGAGCGCGAAGAAACTTATCCCGGTTTTTCGTTTCCAAAAGAATCGAAAAACCCACAAGTTTATTTTCTCTCATTTTTTTCTTCATTTCAATATTTTCATTCTGGGTTTAATCAAAATGAAACTTTCACTTTGCCCTCCGTTACATCGCGATTCATTCCGACATGTTCATTTATATTTTGTTTTCTCATCATTTATTTTGTGTGCTTCTTTTGTTGATCTTGATATTCGTTAAAAGCAAAATAAATCAACTTCTTGTACCCCACTTGCACACAGTTGAGGTGTTTCAAATGAGCAAGTGATTGCTTCCTGCAAAAGAGAAAAAAACATTATTCTTTGTGAAAACCGAGGAGGAATCCACACAGAATCGCTGGTTGAAAGGACAAGAAACGAGGTGTTGATTCGGCTGCGATCTACATGAAATTGCTGTGATGTTTGTCGTGGACTCGGGTCGAACGTCTGATTTTCCGCTAGAATATGAACTGTTGAAGTAGATTACGTTCTTAGTCGCATAACACATTGCGCAGTAGAAGACGTAGTAGAAGACGTAGTAGAAGACGTAGTAGAAGACGTAGTAGAAGACGTAGTAGATTTCTTAGAACATCTTAAAGAAGTAGAAATCGTCGTAGTTGGTTTAAAAATATATTTCAAATACAAATCCGTAGATTCCGAGTAGATTTCGAAATAGAATTCGTTTGGATTTCATAATAGATTTCGAATAGAATGTGGTAAGAGATTTCTTGGTAGATTTCGTAGTACATGGATTCCCATCGCCTTCCACAAGGGTCACAAAAAGATTGCACGTATTCATCACAAACGAACCGTGCCGACCGATAGGGATTAATAAATTCTATGCCTTCAACAATGAGCCACAATTGTGGATGACACGCTGTGACTCTGCTCACAATATCAATGCTGTGCTGTTGAATGGAACAATTAAAAGATAATTCATGTCACGTGGATTATGTGTGTGGTCGATGTCTTGAAATGGCGTTAATTTCATCTCAGAATTTCAGATTAATTTCTCCAAGACATTTCGAAATGATAATTTTTCATTTTGAATTCAGCCTCGGCGTGGTGCACCGACATTCGCACTTGCATTCAATTTCCACATTGACGATGGTTCGGCATCAAAAACGCCATAAAAGATTCTTCAGCACGCCTTGCTCATCCCCCTCCATTCTCCACACAACCTGGTTTGTCATAAAACTGGTGGAATTCTCATGAATTTCTCTGCAAAATATGCAAAATAGCTGTTGATATGAATGATAATCAATGGATTTAATGTGTTTTTCGGCTTCGATACCGTTCCAAGATGCTTCATGCCGTCACTCGCTCACCCTTATTCGCTCACATACCCGCTCCCATACAGGCACACATACACACACAACGCACACACAAACACGTCGAAAAAGAGAAATTCCAAATTTCGTCGGTTGATTTTCACGGTGGTGTGCTTAAATCCGCATATTTATCCCATTGATTGACATCATTTCCACGAATACGAATTTGCATATCGAAATGGATCAATCGTTGATGGAATTGAACAGCAACGCTTTAAATTGTCAAATGTATTATAACGACGCGTTCACGAATATCCACCGAAATGACGCTCATCAATCATCTCGCTTCGCCCAACCATTTCAATGGAAATATTCATACTCATTTAGTGTCAACCGACGATAGTTTGTTCGAAAAACCAAACAAACATCGCCCAAACATTTCATGCATACACACACACACACTTGCAGAAAAAACCATCCAGCAGAAACTAATCGACACACATTTTCCCTGCTGCAAAACGATTATAATACGTTTGTTACTTTGTTCGAACGTGCATGCAGGAATTGAAAACGTACGATCGATGGTACGAGCTCTGAATATCCAGTGCAACGAAACGACGACATCAAAAATGAAATAAAATCCGTTTCGAAAAAGGGCACGCCACCTCAGTTCATGCATCGACTTAATGTTGATAAATGTAACGAATGAAAATAATTGAATATTTTTCCGCAGATTTTTTTTTTCTTCTCTTTTCCTTTCATTCTTCCATTTCCATTCTCCGGGCATTGCTTTAGGCGAGTTCACCAACTCACCGAAGCGGGTGGTAATTATCTGAAACAATGTTTACTCCGAAAATCGACAATCCAATTGATAACTGCGCCATTTCCGACCAGATATCCATCTATCCAGTAATCCTCTAGTTGACTCCGAATCGAACGAACTCCGCTCGTCTGATGTCATTGAAGTGCAAGCGCGGTGAGCACATCGAATCCACTAATAAATGGGGACTGAACCGGCTCAGACTGTTTGATAAACGACATCACCCCAGCCTCTCCTCCATCCCAAAAAGGTCATTCCATTCACTGCACATCTTCTCACCGCCCGATGCCACACCACAATTCCAAGACTTTGAGCGCGAATATCGGCGAGAACCCATTAAAAACTTCTGGCCAAATGTTGAATCATAAATTTCACCATTGTTCGCTAACAATCACAATAATTAAAGAAGATTTACATTCCAATCGGCTGTTTGGCTGCCACAGAGTGGCTGGTTGAGTTCGGATGCGGTGCTGGTGTGTTGCGTTGCAGGCAAACCGCCGCGATTCTCTTTATTTTAAAAATCTTATTACAAAAAAATTACAAACGATTACAATTACAACGGTATTTCAGGAGGGAGGGGCGGGGCAGGGTTACACGGGAGAGTCGGGAACTTTTACGAAAAACCAATGTTAATTAAACTAATATTATATCGAAATCGTAAGTATCGGAAAGTGTGCGTTTCTATTTGAGTTTCGTGTATCGAATTGTTCGAATGATCGTTTGGTTGGATTCGGTGCTTTTGGCAGAGGATGAAGGGTGGGGGGTGGATGGAGGCGGTGTTGGCAAAATTTCCGAATTGTTGCGGTTCATGTTTTGCGGCAGCGGTTAATTTCATTCAACGATTTCTGTTAACTTAATAACGGTGTTGAACTAAATTGCTGTTTGCTAATATTGAACTGGGTGAGTGGGTGTGGGTGTGGGTGTTGGTATGTGTAAGCGTGTGTGAGCGAGTGATTATATTTGTGTGTCGCGGTTCATGTCGACAATGTTTCAAGTGAAATTGAACGAAAAGCGTACTTTTGAAAATGTTCGATGCGATTAAATGATATGAAATGTCTCTCGGCAACGATTAATCATTGTCTGAGCGAATGAGTCTATGGTCCCATTCGAATCGAATGCTCTATCAACTAACGGATTATTACAATACAATTGTCATATTTTCGTCTGTTTCGTATTTTAATTATTTATCATCTCGTTCCAACAGGCAATGCGCAAAAAACCGATAAAACGAGATGGAAATATTGTGTGGAATGAATTATTGTAAAAGTAATGGCGTCGGAAAGAATATTCGAATAGCCTTTTAACGGTTTTATTGGGAATTATAAATCAAAGAGCTATTAAAATTAATCCACATTAGGTAGCTAAATCAATTGGTTAACCTTATTCAAATACAAAATCAATAAACTATTTTGTGTATAAACGATACGATTATTGTCTGTTGTCGCTGTTGTTCGACCATGTTGTTGCTGCTGCTGCTGTGGTTGTTGTTGTTGTTGTTGTTGTATGGTTATTGTTGAAACATGAAAATTCGATGGTGTGGCGCATTCAGCAACCTAGCTGGATCGTTGGTGCATGCGGAGAAGGCGATTCTCCTTACTCCTTGGCGAAATGTATGAATGCCAATACACTGTCGACGATGTATAGCGCGCCGGACACGACACACAATGATCCAAGAACCAATCCGACCTGAAAGAAATGTATGGAAGATTTAATTGAATTGTTCTCTTTTTTCTGCTCGGTTTTCCTTTCGTTTCGTCGTTGGTATTGATTTTGGCCGAATTCCGTCAAAACCAGCAGCAACAACAATCACTTTGCGAGAAAGGATGACCGCTGCGGTTAAAAAACCGTAGAGAACGCCCTGAATGTAAGATTCGGTGTGCTTATCATTGTACGATTCAGACATAATCACAGCATCCATTACCGTTAGTGGTGCCCGGGGGGGTGAACAACAAAATATTGTGATTATTTTCTGTCCGTTCCAATGAAATTGTTTGGCGTTTGTGATGGTTGGCCATCATTCGCTAGCCGACCGCATTCTCCCCCGCTGCCGCGTCGCCGCCCCAAACCATCACCGCAACCACCAATGACAAATCACATAAATCTTTTTAATTAAAAAGTTTTCCAACCCCTCCTCCGACCGGGCGGGGTGTGACATTGCTTGATGTAGTTGCGATGGAAAATTAAAAAAAAAAAAAAAAAAAAAATAAATTCGGCAACAACAACAACATTCCACTTACCACTCGTTCTCTGACCACCAGCAAAAAATCGTGATCGGCCATGTAGCCATGCCAGTAGTGAAGTGCGGTGGCACCAACAGCAACCCACATGAATGCACCAACAACGTTCATAATTGTGTCGGATAGTTCTCTGGAATAGCGATTTGCAAACAGGCAACAATGGCAACGTCAGTCGAACAACCAAGAAAGAAAGAAGAGGACAAAAAACCACACACAAATGGTGAATAAAATGGCAAAGCACATTGTTCAAACCAGGACGACGTTTACGAAATTCAATCGACAATGGCATGCAATGATTCATGCTGAAGCAAATTGCTTGGCGAACATTATTGAATAATTGCATACACACCGTTGACTGGGTTCGTTTCAGACACAAAAGAGGTTGATTGGGTTTGGGGAGAGGGTATGTGGGGGGAAAAAACAGAGGAAAATGCATACCTCTTGTGGGCTGTTGTTCCAAACAAATACGTGATTAGTTGCACCGCCGTATAAATGAAAAAGCCAACGAAAACACCTGACGCTATAATTTCCGCATCGGCACTTTTCTCCTCATTCAAATTCCATGTACCGCCGACACCCAGAAATTCACCGCCATAACCAGTCCGATACAATATGATCACCACCAAATTGATGACCTACAAATAAACGATGAAAAACATAAAAGTTATAAAAAAAACGAACGGAAAAACCAATTGGACAAAAAAAAACGTTCAATTGAGTTTCAATTGGCATCCAGTGGCAATCCGCATCGGATCGCGTTCATTCTCGAAACGATTGCCATTCGCCATTCGCCATTCGCCATTTTCTGCCACTTCTTTGACATTGTTTTCGGTTGATTTCTCTTCTTTCTTTTTTGTTTGTTTGTCTTTGCTTTCGCTTTTGTCTGTTTGCGTTGGCTCGAATGCACTGTCGCTTGTCCAATTGTTTGCCCGGATCGGATTTCAACCATAAAATGCATTTGTCAAATCGATTTTCTCCGCTTCGCCGTTCCGTTCCACAGAGAGAGATTGTCGTTGCGCATTCATATTCGGATGTCGATTTCGCTTGACCCATTCGTGACAGCCACAATTATCTTAAGCCAAATTCTTGTAAGACCGTAATATGTGACGTTTTATTTTGATAAGATTTTTATCGGTTGATGGTAATTAGAGTACCTTTAGTAGTCGAATTGCGGAGGCAACCTTACGACGACACATACGCTACCACACACAGACAGACGGGGTGGCCGCATTCTCACCGTAACACACCAAGACAATCGACGAATATACGAACAAAAATTTACGAAATTTATTGTGCCAGCGATTACGTTATAATAATGATAATGGAATGGAAAAGAAAAGAAAAGAAAAGAAAAATTAGGCAATATGCGTGCGTGTTCAATTCCATGTTATTTTATTTAATTTTTCTTCTCTTTTTTTTTTGCCGTTGTTGTTTTTCTCTCCTTCTGATGTGTTTTGCTTCATTTTATTCCGTTTTGCGACATGAATTTTGGTGATTTCTAGCGCGCGCGGGGGGGGCCCCAGTGGTTCGGCGGTGATTGTGCGAAGAGAGAGAGGGGAGAAAAAAGCAAGTTTTCCTTTTTTTTTTATCAAAACAGCGAAATCTGCCGAAAGGAAAATGGGTGAAAACACCTTCGAGGAAATAATGCTGTCGCCCGTCACTATTTAGACATTCATTTGTTGGAAAGGCGTTCGTACGAAAGAACATTTGAATTACAATACGATTATCCTCGTAACAATTGGTAAACAGCAGGCGGTTGAATGGGGCGAGGAAGAGAACGGAGCGAAAAGAGCGAGTGGGGGGCGAAAGGGGCGAAAGAGGCGAAATGTGCGACAGAATGAATGAACGAGAATGGTATTTCGAATTCGAGACGAAGCCTATTTCAGGTGCGGTATTTTGGCCATTAGACAAATCATCAATCGTTTTATTCGCAATGGCTTTGGTCATTCCGTCGATTCGAATCGAAATCGAGAAAATCGAAATGAAAAATACATGAAGTCGAATCCATGGGTTTGATGAGGGACGAATGACACGAAACGGCCAGCCACACATACGCGCGCAGGCACGAACCACAAATTTTCCGTTAAATAAAACATTTCGGATGGAAAGAGAGGAAAAATCGAACCGCAAAAACCAGAAAAAGAAATATTACATCAAACACATGACGGTGTTAAATTGCCGGTTGATGAATTGATGGAACTAGACAATCGGATCGAACAAGCCTAAAATATCAAATAACTTTTCGCTTTGCGCTTCGATATTTTTAGAATTGAATTTTTCTTCGTTCTTCTGTCTTCTTTCCGCCTTTCCTTGTTTTCGTCGGGTTTTTTCTTCGGTTTTTCTTTCTTGGTTGTCGTTTGTTGGCGATTGCCTTTTCGGTTTGCCGATTCCGAAGCGAAATAGAATTTCGTTTGGTTCGATTTTTCATCGACGCACTGTCGACATATCGAGTGTTGGGCGCTGGAGGGGGGCGATTGACGACCATCAAGTCGAATTGACAAAAGGAGAACTCATGTTTTGTATCTTACGAGCAATAATTGCATTATAATACAATAATGACATTCGGCCGAAGAAATGGGGTGGGGGAGGGTGGGGAGTGACCATTCGCTTCCAGACCGTTGAGCTCCATTCAAATGAGGCATTTTTCCGATGCCTTCAAAATCCGGTTAAATCTGATTTTATCCAAAGATCCCATCGGAATGTCCGTCGACCTTTTATCTTCTTCGTCTCTTCGGCCTCGCAACAAATTCAAAATTATCGGCCCGAACTTGGATGTTGCCACTGTTTCGATACGATCAACGGGTGAACGGAGGAACACAAGTCAAAAATCCATTGTCGATTCAGACATACATGACAGCGCCCGTCACTCATCCACTGTCAGCATATGCATACATGAGCGGATCAACCACCCCCATCCACCATCCACCATCCCAGATGATGGTGACAATCTCCACTGAATTGTTGTGTTATTGAGTGTTTTGCTATGGAGGTGTCCTTGATGTCAAACAATCAATGTTGCCCCCACATATGCAAATCCCGTTGATTGTGTTTGGGTGTTTGAGGGCGGATTCCGTTGACGACCAAGCAAAGAAACACCGCTCTTTTTTTCGCTATTTTCCTTGTTTCGGAGCTCGATTGCTCGAGAAGAAAAGAAACGGCCCTTTCCAAACGCCAGTGACACATCGCACCGCAATCGTGGACAGAGGAGAAATGTACAACAATGGCACACAGCAACTGGGCACATGAGCCGCAGTCGATCACAGCAGAGGGCAAACCGACGGGAGGAAGTTTTGAAAACGAGAAGAAACAAAAATGAGTGTGAACGAAACATTGAACACAAATGGATTCGATTCGGGATGGATAGCCGTTGAGATTGGTGTGACCTTCTTCCGTTTCAATCTGTGCGAAAGAAAAAGCACCGAATGAAGGTCACCACCAAATGAAATGTGTGTTGGATGGCTGACATTGACGGCCAACGGCTGTGGATTCGGTAAATGGTCGACAGACACACCGCTGACGGCAGTGAGATTGTCAGCAGAGTGAAGCAAGACGACGATAACCAAAGGAAACACTTTTATTTGTTGAAAGCGGCGCAGCGAAATATCGAACGGAATGAAGGGGACCGGAATGGGAAACGGGAACAGGCCACACTATTCATTGCGGAAATTTCGTCAATATTTGCCGACGAAACAGAAGGATGGAAACGGAAATGTCAATGACACGAACCGTGTTCGCTGCGACAGCCAACCGTGCCGATGATGTTTCGACTATGTATGTTGCAACAGCAGCCCCCATCCACTTGTACCAGAACCGATATTCAATTGAGGGACTCCATTCGACGGTGCCAATTAATGATACACAACCGCATTGAAGGCGATTCCATCAAAACGCTATTTCACGAAATTCATTTACGAAATAGCACATCCAGTCATCGATTATCGTGAATCACAATTTATTGAAATGGATTATTGTTTTATTGTGATAATAATCGCAAGAATGTGCAAACGGGTATCGACCACAATCGCACACACATACATACTCACATATACACATACGCCCACACATACACTCATTACACCACATCACATCACATCACATCACATTGACGACGACGACGACAACAACAACGACGATGACTACACGCAATAACGGCGAATTGATAAAACTATGAATCATCCACAACAACAATGATTCGAATTGAAAATTAAGTTTTAATTAAAATCACCCTCGGCTGACGCCGATGCCATGACAAGCTATTGTTTATGAATACGATTTTTCCGTTGTTGTTGCTGCTGTTCGTCCAGGACGATCAATCAATATGCTGGAAAATGATGGATTTTTATGGAACTTTCCGAACGTTTCCGATGGGTTCCGCGTGTGTGTGTGATTGACGAGCATGAGGTTTTCTCGGGGACAAAAACCGTGCGGGATGCCGGATGTGCGCAAGGAAACTCCCGCAAGCAGCTTAAGGGCCTCCGATCGGTGATTCCGGACGCATCACCTTACGCAATACCTGTGAATCGGGGCGTGGCGTAAAATCACACTAAACACACATGGCTTATTTCGATATATTAATCCCAACTTGAATGAGTTTCATTGGCGAATGCGGTCGCTCGAATGGAAATTTTCGTCTAGAACTTTAGCGTGGAATTGCTCAGATTTTCAGCCAATGTGCGAAAGATCCGACTCGATCGCGCGGTTTTGCAGACCATTCGCTTGCAAGCGGCAATTGACTGGCGTTTTGGCACAAGACCGATGTCGTGTTTGAGTGTTTAAATGCTTACCAATTTGAAAACTTTCAAGAAAATCGTTGCAATCGTTTCAACAGACACCATTTTCGCTGCGTTTTCGTTTTCGTTCGTTCGAAATGGGAATCGTTTCCAATGGATTTCCGTTAGCACAAATCAACAGGGGTTTTCACACTGAAAGCAAATACGCTTGTTTTTTTTCTAAAAGAATTCACCGTTGATTTCCTTTGATTAATTAATCTCAGCGAGACGTTTCTTTTTCGCTCGGCGATCAGCCTACCTCTTTCAATATGCACTTGTAGCACAAAACAGAATGCGAAATTGAAGAAAAATAACGGAAAATACGTTTCGACGAGAGAGTCGCTTGCTCGAAACAGGCCAATTGAACGACGATCAAAATAATAATAACAATGAGGAGATCGGTCTTTATGCTACGTTATCGAGTTCACAAGTGGAGATAACGCTGGAAAAATGTAATCAACCGACCGAAAAAACCGAATGCGATGGCTGCCACACAAATGGAATATCAATTTGTTGTTGTTGTGATTGTGGTTTTTTTCTTCGGTCGTGATGATCGCAAAGTGATGAAAAAAGACAAACGACGAGAAATCAAGTGCAAATGAAAAAGAAACGAAGAAGAATGGTTTGTAAATCGATGAGTCTACAACAGGTTAATGCTGTATGCGAGTCGGTGCGATGCGATGCGATAACGACAAACCAACTGATAACTCTTCTTTGACTGTTGGCTCTGATAAGATAACTGGCCAAACACACACCTGCAGCATTGCGTTTGCTTAACAAATAGCTCCGAGTGCTGGCAGCATACCTCACCCTATTCCGGTTGAGCTTTGTGCCCGTTCACAGACAGACACACAGACACACTCGCGCATACATCAGCCAATGCACACCTACTCTGCTCTACGATACACGACCACGGTGCAGCGTCACCGAAAAGCAAACATTTCTTAATCGCATTTCGTAAACGAAGAGGAAAAAAGCGAGCGATTTCTGGCGTATTTCGATGACCACGACATTGGCTCGGTGTGGTTGATTGTGTGACGGTGCGGTGTATTGGATATTCTGATGAAATGTTCCGGTGTGTTCACGAGATATCCCATTTGAATCATGTTCAAGCGTAGCCATCACCATTTCCGATTCGATGAAAAAGTAAATAAACGAATGCCAATGTGGTGATTCGATTGCCATCAAACAATAAACATTAACACACTTTCGCTTCCCCACAAATTATTGGGCTGTGTGTGGCTGCCTTTTCGAATCTTCTTCTTCTTCTCGTCTTCATTTCGAATGCATGCACAACATGACAGCGTTTCTTATCAAAGACACACACAGAGAATTTTATGGCTTTGAAACTATGCTCTGGCTGAATGGGCCGAACGGCGAATAACGAATGGGGCCCATTGGCAAGGCTCGATGCCCCAACACATTTACATTATGTTTCTCTGCTCGTTTTTTTTTCTTCGCCTCTTTCATATTCCGCTTGAAAATCATAACAAATACAAGCAACGGTAATAGTTATGTGATCATCATCATCATCAATTTTTATAATGGCCATGAGTCATAGAATATTTCAGCGAAAACACGGTGACGAACATTATCATTCCGAGAATGTAATGTCGAGGCTCGAAAGAATATTATTTTTCTTTTTCTTTTTTTTTTTCGTTTTTTCTTTTTTTTCTTTTTTCGTTTTGCATTTGTCCTTTTGTATCGGAAAAATAGGAAGTTTGAAATGTTTTCTCTCCTTCGATGAAGCACCGCGCGCCATGATTGCGAAACGAGCAAAAAAAAAAGCGAAAAAAATTGCCTTGAGTTGGTGGGCTGTCGGCTTGTCCCTTCGATCGAGTTTCACCCAGGCCATAGCATCATCGCATACCGATGAAATGTTGCCCGAATATTCTGGTGGTGTTTTCGTCCTGTTTTTGTTGTGCCGTCGAGAGGTAGCTGGTAATTTGAGATGCAATTTATGAAATTGCATTATTGACTTGCGAGCTGACATTGTTACGGTTCGGCTTGAAGTTCTGGCTGTAGTTTATTGTTGGGTCGGGCCACAGGCAGAGTCAATGGCAAAGGCGGAGCAATGTTGAACTTCACCCAAATCACATTTCAACCGGTCGGAAGTTTACGTTTCCGTGTCCTGACCAAATGCGATCCTCATTCAAATTGCTAAACTTTGGCATCGAAACCGTCCGTTTGAATTTTCCCTGCTGTTTCCTCATTCCCTATGGCTTCATTATACGGAGAATAAACCATCAAGCTCATGACAAATCGAATTGCAAACAACTGAATCCGCACAAAAATCGAATCGAAGAAAATGAATAAACCAGTTTTTCTCGACTTT
>JANSTV010013118.1:0-14928 GCA_027564135.1 Lestremia cinerea
GTGTGTGTGTGTGTGTGTGTGTGTGTGTGTGTGTGTGTGTGTGTGTGTGTGTGTGTGGGTGTGTGTGTGTGTGTGTGGGTGTGTGTGTGTGTGTGTGTGTGCTTGCTGGGTATCGGAATCGTGTTACCACTCAGTTAAACGGTGCGTCGTTCTCTTGGTCCGTCCGTTCGGTTTGTCAAAAATGCTCTGATGCGAATAGGTCATCGTCTACTATTTCGATAATTACTACTGCTGTTGCGGTGATGGTTGCTGCGATCACGATACTCTTGTTCGCGCTCACCGCGTCCACTTCTATCCCGCTCGCGTTCTCGTTCTCGGCCAACTCCGCCGCCTCCACTGCGCTCGCGATTTGAGGAACTTTGATGATACTCACGATGATGATAGGCCGGAGGGGGTGCAGCAGGTGGCGCACCTCGGTCGTTACCAGCCTTCCAAACGAATTCATCGATAGACCGTTCGTAGATAGTACGAGACTCATAGCCAGCCGCAGAACGTGTTGGAGCGCTGGTCAGATGGTGCTGTGTTGGATATTCGGCGAGAGGAAGACCGTCGTAATATCGTGGTGGGGGAGGTGGTAGCGCTTCATAAGGTGATGACAGAATAGAAGTAAACCCAGGCGGCGGGGCGTATGGCATTGGGGGCAGTTGATGTTGCATGGTCCGCATATAGTCAGCAACATAAGCTTCAGCGGCAGCTGTTGAACTATATCGATCCCAGTGCGGTCGATCACGTTTCAAATACGGCGAGCCAGATCGCTTGTACAGCCCAGTTCCGACGCTACTGAATTTACTGCGGCCCGTCAAGAATATCTTCTTGCGACCCCGGATTGTGGACGCCCCGCGAACACTGCCACGCAGCAGTGAACCATTGCCGGTGCTGGGTCGTAAGATTGGTGGTACTTTGTAGGTAAGACGAATACCCTTCTCGCGTAGCGTCCTGGCGGCCTCCTTGGATTTCTTGAGGATAGGTGTCAAATCAATGCTTTCGTCTTCTGGAAAGAGTCGGCACAGCTCGGAGCCAACTTTTGGTTCGATTTCCTGACCATCACGACCAATTTTAACTGGTTTGTTGTCATTCCACGGGTTGAAAAGGTGGCCGGTGCATGTGAACGACAGCTCTTTCTTGCATACCCAGTCCACTTCGATAACACCACCCAAAGCCTTGGCTGACAATCCTGGCGGCAGCACCCATTGCACGGCTGGTAAATCACGCCTAGATTCGTTCACCATCCGGGCGAAACCCGCAAATTTGCCGCTTTCTTTCACCGAAAATATCAGTATAACGTTACGACTCTCCTTAAACGCTTGATTTAGATTCGCCTCGTTTTGTGGCAATGTCGACCAGACACCCTTCGCCTTTGACAATTCCACGTTATCGCCGTTGTTCGATTTGATGACGAAGAATCTCGTCTCACGGAACAAATAGTTGATTTTCGTCATGTAATCGTATGACTTGGAATTGTTTGTCTTCTCGGAGCCCAATTTTTTGTGCTCTGACAACGAATTCTGGTTGGATTTTTTGTCATTTTGGAGCGGCTGTTGTTGTTGTTGTTGTTGTTGTTGTTGTTGTTGTTGATGATGCTGTTGTTGATGTTGTTGTTGATGTTGTTGTTGTTGTTGTTGTTGTTGTTGTTCTTGTTGTTGTTGTTGTTGTTGTTGTTGTTGTTGTTGTTGTTGTTGTTGTTGTTGTTGGTGCTGTTGTTGTTGTTGCTGTTGCTGTTGAAGTTGATGCTGCTGTTGCTGTTGGTGCTGTTGATTCTGTTGTTGATGCAGAGTACGATGCTGTTTAGCTGGCGACGGACTTTTTGATAATTTGCAGGTGGCCCGTTCGCGGTTCAGATGGGGTCGCCGCACTTTCAAACTGACCGATGAATCTGTGCTTACGGACGAAATGCTTGCACTGCCTTGAGAACTGCTGACCGAACTATTGCCAGAAGCTTCGCTGCGCGTATCGAATGTGTCCTCCAATTCATGCATACCTTCGGTTATGTCAGCTTCAGTTTCATCGAGACCAAGATTCACAGCGTCCAAATCGGCCATTACAACAAAGTTTGCTTAAATAAATAAATAAATTCACTCAATCCATTTACATACGCTCTGATCGGGTGGCGAATGGGTTTGCGTCACCTCGGGTTTATGCCGATCCGGAATTCGATTCGTATACTTAATCAACAATAATAATGATGTTTCGTCTACTTCAAGAAAATCACCAAATTCTATAGTTGTGTCGCTTTTGACAATGTCTTCGGCACAATGCTACCAACTCACCGCGGTTTGGTTGAAGCCGATTCGACATAAAAAGCGGTTTGTATGGCAACGCCATTTTGGTTTTTGTTCCGACTCCATTCAATTTTCGGTTCAGTTTGATACCGGTTTACCATACCGGTCGTTTCAGCTGGTGACATTTTGCATTTTACATGACAGATCAAATCAACACAACGTAACTAAGAGGAATCCGAGGGGTAATGTTGAATTCATTAATACTTGTACTTGTTTTATTAATGACGGATAAAAACTTTGTGATTACTACATTCAATTGATTCTGTAGGAAGATGATTGACCACAGCATTTGGTGACTGATCCGAAAGTGAACGATCTACTTCATAATTGGATTCCCAATTTTCATCTACGAACTAGTAATCTACTTGGTGATCGAGTTGTTCAATGCAATTATTAGTCGCATTTTGTGTCAAAATCGAGTGATCAATGATCAACAAATTTCTTAAGACGAAACTCAATGTCAACGAAACAAGTCTGAATATGCATATAATGAAGAAAAAAGATAACTAGTAATTTTGAAATCCAAGAAACTATTTTGAAAATTTCTGCCACTAGTATGTTACGACATTTTCAAATCTCATTACTTATTCTTGAGTTGTTCATATAAATCGGGAAAATTGAAAGATCAGAACGTCTTTTCTGTACTGAAAGAGCTCTTATACAAGAAGCTTCCGGGCTATTTGCATGGATAGATTGACGAAATATGAAAAAAGTGTAAATAAACAGAAAAACGGACAGCAACATTGTGACAGAGCGCACGCCTATCGTCGTTTCAATTTTTGTTATTAGTCATTCATATATATTTTTTAGGACAAATCCCATGGTAATTTCATCAACTCAGCAATTATAATTTTTCCTCCTATGAAATTTAATAAATATTTTAATTTATGACGTTGGAATGTGGTGTATTTAAGTGTCTTAAGCAATGGCGTTTCATCAAACAATAAATCTTCGAGACTATGTGGTTATCAGCTAGTACGAAATCGAATCTTTATTCGCTGCGTTAAAGATATGGCAACTGTCTTTCATTTTGCCAGATATTAATCGACTTTTCAGAGCTACTAACATTGTAGTTTTATATACTACATATTTACTAATTTGTTGTTAATTATAGATGTTGCTAAGCCAGTTTTCAAATAGAAAACCTCAAGTAAACCGATTGCAGGCAGTCAATCCGTTGCCAATGCAGGCTGCATAGCCGATCAAATGAGGGATAGTGCTTTGCTCGTAGACACCGGAAAAAAGATGAGAAAGCGGACCCAAGGCGAATACACCAACGTCATCGCCACCATGCGTCTCATCCAATACTGGGAATGTGGCTGGATATTCAAAGTCCTTATTTAAAAGAATGTTGGTCAAGTTGACACGTTTGTCTTCTTTAAATGCATTCTTGTATCCAACTCCATTGGCGTAGGATAGTGTCATGTACGGCAGCTTGTCTAAAATGTAAAGCTAAGGAGTTTAGTACCACTAACTAGTTGAATCTCATTTTTGCCGATCTCGCACTCACGTACCAATATCGCTTATTTCCGTATTCAAACCCAAGATATCGTTTCCCCGATCCGAGTAACCCGCATAACTCATAGTGTGCGCGTGATCAGCGGTGACAATGATCAAAGTGTCATCACGACTCGTCAAGTCGACAGCGGCCTGAATTGCGTCTGATAATTCCACAGTTTCATCGAGTGCTTTTTTGGCTTTGGTTTCGTGATGCGCTTGGTCGATGCGACCACCTTCAACGAAGAGGAAGAACCCCTTTTTTTCTTTCGCAAGCAATTGAATGGCTTTCGTTGTCATTTCTTCAAGACTCGGTTGGACATCTGGGTTACGATCCAAGTTGTAGTCCATGTGACTGGGGGCGAACAGACCCAACACGTGGTCGGTTGAATTATGTTTAAGCGACAGCAATCCCTTTCGATCGAAGATATAGCGACCATTTTTGTGCAACTTCTGCCATTGTTGAATCAAATTCTGGCCGTCGAGACGTTCGCCTTTATTCTCTTGCTCGTCCGTTGCCTCGACGGGCATGAACTTGGTTCGGCCTCCACCGAAAATAACATTGAAGTTCTTGCCGGGTTCGTTATTGATTAGCTGGCTGGCAATGTCTTGACAGCCTTTGGGCTCAATGGCTTTATACTGGACAATATCTTCGTCACACTCCCAATCACGGTTTGCGACATGTGCGTAAGTGCCTGCTGGACTGGCGTGAGTCACGCGTGTCGTTGTCACAATACCCGTAGCTCTTCCAACTCTCTGAGCCCAATTCGCAAGAGAATCCACCTGATGCGTTTTTTGCCTGCTCATTTTACAGTCATTATAATTGACGGTTCCCCGAACTCCAATGGTCTGGTAGTTGGCCTTCACTCCGCTCAGATATGCTGTAGCACTGCATGCTGAATCTGCCACTTGCTTGTCGATGCAGTAAGTCTGGTTGAAGAAACACAAAATATCAGATCTTGTTCCGTTTGAGTGCCAAAGGTAAGTTAACGCGCAAATAAACTAATTATTATTTATAATTGATACTGCAAGATTTCAAAATCGATGGTCATTAGTTGACTCATAGTCAAATCCTCCGTCTGACCCAAAATGCTTTTTTTTTTGGCTATCGCGCGACTCACCTTCGACAATCCGACATAAGGAAATTCCTCGAATGATAATTTTGATTCTTCTCCGTGTAAGCCTCGTCTCTGTCCCAAGTATGCGCGTGCAGCAGCTAACGTGGGGATGGACATACCATCGCCGAGGAAGAAAACAACGTTCTTCGCAATGTTGTTGTTCAGCTGACGCAATAGGTGATTGCGCAAAGTCAACTGACCATCGAAGTGCCAGTACTTTGCACTCTTTTCCTGTTGGTACCCATCAATGTTATTCGAATCTCCAACTGGTTCCGGTCTGCCATAGACCCTCTGAGCGACCGCAAATATTACAAACACCAATGTTAATAAAGACATCTCGTCGATTCTCAAGCGAGTTTCATACCGAACCATTTTCAACGTAGTACACCAAAAAACTGAAATGAGTTGTGCGCGTGGCGAATCTATTTAAGTCTCCAGCAATTTTAAAATATTCGGAAATCGAAATTTGCTGAAGTTTTTAAATCGATTCACACAACTCGTTTATGATGTTGATTAATTTGGCAAAGAGTTATTGGTTGTGAGCATGTGTGTCTGGATGAATGATTGTGTTGATCGACAGAGCAATCCATTTGGTTGCGGGTGGAGGGGGCATTTTAGTGAATGCAAATACTAATGCTTTCTGACAATCCAACGCTAAGCGTCAATTAAACCCTTCTTCTTCTCTTTCATTGTGTTGGTTGCTCGCAATTAGAAATCGAGCTCCGTTTGTGCTCAGCAGTGCACTCGTATGGAATTCGATGAAAGCGATTTCCAACGCTATCGCGTCACATTCTTAACGAGGGACTATTCGATGTTTTTGAAAACGTGACATATGAGTGCTGAGAAAAAGTCGAAGCGCGTCCATCGACCGGTTTGGTTGAATCTCGGACCATCTAAGGTCTGGTTTTGACCAAAATCAAGGAAACCGGTCGAATATAAACTCACAAAAAATCATTAGCATCAAGAGAATCCCAGCGGCACCTCATATAAGCGACAATGCTCGCATTATAATTCAATGAATATTCAATCAAATGGCAAGTTTTCCACACACAAAATGGCTTAGACTGCTCATTTTGCGACATCTGACTTGGATAGCTCGAAGAAACCAAGATAAATGAGTTTAGCGGTCGGTTTGACTCAGTGGTCGCTTGATATTCCGTTTTCTGTGGTGTATATGCTATCTTGCAGAGAGTGCAATAATATAGGTTTTACAACGGTTTCCACCTAGAGACGATCCGTAGAACTTCACAGTTTCATTCCGCTTGGTGTATTTTGGATTCGCCTGACCACTAAGTGAGTAGGAACCCTTTGCCTGGGAGTGGTTGTCGGCACTTGTTACTGAAAGCTACGATCCAAGTAGAAGAACAACTGTTTACGTATAATTTTAATGTTTTCCAGAGTTCAAAAATACTGAGCAGTAGTTTATCTTTTTATCATTTCTGAGGACAGTTGCAACCTACCACCCCTCTCTTAGAAGCCAACCTTGTACCAATTGTAGTGATAGCCGACGGCTTCTGACTTCTGATGTTCTTTTCACCATGGTGTTCAGACGGTATTTCCCCCTCGAATTCGGTGCTTTGCTGTTTAGATCAATCTTCGGTTGTAATAACCAGATTACCATGAAAATTAAGATCATCATCATCATTTCTTTTATGACTCTAATATTCATTGTCTTCAATTTTATGTTCGAGACAAAATTACTACTTCTGTTGACTACCTTGCCTCAGACTGAGCGGCTTCGAAAGGGTGATTGACGAATTTGAACTCAGTCCAGTTTAAGGTTCCCAATATCATAATATCAATATCAAAATTACTACTTCTGTTGACTACCTTGCCTCAGACTGAGCAGCTTCGAAAGGGTGATTGACGAATTTGAACTCAGTCCAGTTTAAGGTTCCCAATATCATTCTTGTTAAGCGTTTTTTCGCTCGCCGTGGCGTCTTCACGAAGAACGTGACTAATCAAACCTATCTTTTGTCTTGCAAGTGATTGCTAAACTTTCAAAAAGTTTAGGATGCCACTTGCATTGACGGCAGATATTCCCTATGACGTATGACGATACGCTGGTGCATCTTGATGGAGCGTCGTCCTCAAATGCACATTTTTCCGTTAATTTGCATTTTTCAATTCGTACCCATTAGCTTCTAATGACGGTCTCCATCGTTTAGCAACAGACACCAATCACAAGCCTACGAAATGTTGCCATTAGGATAATCGCTTCATACATTGTCCGCGTAAGTTCCTAATAGAAATTGTTGATGAATTACTTGACCACACTGAAAAAAAGCAACCAACCATCTACTATTTACCACGAATGGTAAACTATTTTGATGGTAAATTATCTCAGAGTAGTAGAACCATTTCTAAAAATGGTAGAATTGTATTAAAATTACTATTCTGAAATAATTTACCATCAAAATTCGTGGTAAATAGTAGGTAGTTGGTTGCTTTTTTTTCGGAGTACCCTTTGCGTACTAACCATCATGACTCAATGATCCAAATTGTTACCAAAATGATTGAAATACATCCATTTGTGGAGAACGAAAATAAGCTGTGGCGGTACATACTGATATTGTTTTTCGATTTCGATTTTCTAGATTTATTCTTTCCTTTTCTTTAAAACGTTAGCAAGATTTTTTTTTTTTAACTATCATGAAACATCATGACCCAATGATCAAAATTGGTACCAAAATGATTGAAATACATCCATTTGTGGAGAACGAAAATAAGCTGTGGCGGTACATGCTGATAATGTTTTCCGATTTCGATTTTCTAGACTTATTCTTTCCTTTTCTTTAAAACGTTAGCAAGATTTTTTTTTAACTATCATGAAACATCATGACCCAATGATCAAAATTGGTACCAAAATAATTGAAATACATCCATTTGTGGAAAACGAAAATAAGCTGTGGCGGTACATACTGATATTGTTTTCGATTTCGATTTTCTAAACTTATTCTTCACTTTTTTAAAACGTTAGCAAGAACTTTTTTTCCATTTAAGCTTTAATTTTAATCATTTCCCTACTGTTTACGCTTATCATTCTAAGGATAAATTCTAATAGAGAGAGAACTGCAACAGAACGAATGATCCGCCAATCAATATATTCACTAGCATTTTTGAAACTGAAATTATTCAAAATTTCACATTGAGCTATAACATACAAATAATGTAATTGTTGATGAATTACTTGACCAATAATCGATGAATTAAAATTATATTTCGAATCAACAAAAAGCTTGGTTACGAAATCATAATACAAATGTTTCATTTGAGCATGCTTGTTCATTTTAACGTTTCCTTGACTCAGTCATCAGGCGTCACCACTTAACTATTTGAATGGACAATGAGAACGAACCGTAAAATATCATTGTGGTAATGGTGGTGAATTTGCTCCAAGTTTCGTCGCATCGGCCACCACCAATCCCAAAAAATAAATGATTGTTAAACGGAACAATCGCAAACATTTCAGGTTCAAAAGTCGTAAGTTATCGTGATTTTTGGTACAATTGCATTTACTGGTGAAAACAAAAATTAAGATCAAAACTTAGCAAATCAAATCCCAATAGAGTCTTTATTCCATTCAAAATACTAGTTTTATGTTATCGCGTGCGAATTTTGCGAAAATGTCCAATTTTGTTCGCGGTAAATTGATTGTAATTGACCGCGAAGGCAATGACAAAGAAGTTGTTTCGTCGCGAAATTCAACGCTAAAAATCGGTAGTTTGATTTATTACGACTATGTTATTGAATCTAGTGATGACAGACAAATATTTTACGAAATTCTGTCCGATGAGTTTGGGCGGGTAAGTTCAGCATTCCACAGTTATTTTCTTTGTTCAGCTGCTGTTCAGCCGAAAACATACGCACCCTAATACATCATATGTGCGTGCCTCTTAGGCGATGGTCACAATGCAATGTTTGGAAAATTTCCCTCTCTTTTTGCTTGACGTTTTAAGAGCGCTAAAACCCTTGACTCGTTTAGGTTTTTCGATCGAAAATTGCATTTGATTTTATGGAACGCTCTTGTTTTAGGTCTCTGTATGCAACCACTCTCAACATCCGTTGTTGGTCAATGGAGAATTCGTTGGCAAGCAGCGTCATTTGTTTAACAGAAATGTCATCACAGTCGTTGGGGACAAGAAATTTCGGTGGGAAATCGTTAATGATGATGAAAGCGAGGTGAATTCCGGAACAAAGCAATGCCCTTGGTCAGATCCGGGAAAGAAGATTAGCCGGTCAAAATCTCTGGAGAAATTTAAAAAAAGCCGACTGACCATCAACCAGTAAGGAATTCGTGGCCTTGATGATTTGATTTACTGATCGAGGTATTGTTATTTTCAGACTTTTTATTTTATCATCAAGCGATGACGCTCCCAACGAAAATGTGGCTTCGTCTATTCAGGCAGTCGATGAAGTTAAGCCGTTTATACCGGGCAAAGCAGAGATACATGTGGATGTTCCCGAAATCAGCGGTGAACGAAATCATTCATATTTGGACATGCAGCGCACTATTGCACCAAAACGACCGCAATTGAATTTTTCGGAAACAACATTCAGTTCATTCAATCCTCTGAATGAAACAACGCCCTCGAGCCCAGAATTTAAAAAAATCGAGGAGAATAGCATTACATCATTTTGCGCAAAGTCTATGATTCTCATTAGAGCCAAGCAATCGATGTCCTTCAACGATTTCACGACGCCAACCTCCGAAATATATCGCGCACCAAACACATCGCATGGGAAAACGCTGCCGAAGTCGACTTCGAAAAACGTCGATGAAAATTCAGTTTTCAGAACGCCGACTTCTTCCAAAACAGTGAATCGGAAGCGATCTACCACCGTGCTGGACGTCAACGAAAGCAGCGACGAATTTACTTTGAGCCAACCGAAAACTAACTTTCAGAGGTTAGTCAGATATGTGGCGAACCCAACACAGTTGATTGATTCGTCTGCTAAGTCCGTTAAGGGCTCACATGCAATGCCTTGCAAATCACTCAGAGTACTGGAGTCCACACCGAAAACTGGCGTCGGACATATGTCGCGAACAGCTCTCCTGACCGCTAGTAACACTCGCAATCAAGCCTTCATGGATATATCTGTGATCTCAGCATCGGGGGAAGAACCGAAGATTAGAGCAAATAAAACACAGATGTTATCAGCGACTCTTATGTTCTCTGAAAGCGACTCAGTGGAGGTCAACACGTCGGAACGGAGTTCTTCAACACGAGTGCCATCAAAACTAGTTATAGAGACATTACACAGTCGAACCGTGACGCATCGTGAAACAGCAACTGCCGACATCCCAACCACACTGCAATTTCAATTGACGAACACTATTTTTGAAGGAGACGAGCCTTCTGTGCTGGTTGAAGAGACGGTCGAGAATGTTGAAAATGTCGTTCCGAACTCCATGCCATCCCGAGCGGAGCGCATCGAACCAATATCGATGATGAAATCATCGGTGCACCAGCTTCAACGAAAAAGCGCTTCGATGAGCCCAATTTCATGTGCAACAGTTTTTGAAGATCGCCGACGTAAATCTATTTCAAGCTGTCAATTCTATCCAGAATCTTCTGAGCCAGCTGATGAGTTGTTAGCGATGGGAATATCGTCTGTAAAGAAATTCGAGAGGAGTCAGTCGATGGATGACGGCCAAATGAGTATCCTGCAATATGAAGGAGATTTATTAGAGCCATCTCGAGAATCTACTGCTTTTCGCGAGTCTTGCATCCAGGCTAATGAAAGCATTGAATCTCCAGTAGAGCAGCAACACAAAAGGGGTAAGTGATGGAGTGTTTCATAAAACAGCTTTGTATCGGCAAGTCGAACATTTATTTATTTATTTATTCTTATGACTGTTGGGTTACAAATTATCACATTTCGATTTCAAATTTCGTTATGGACCTCTGAGCCATTATAAAATGAGCGAGCGACATTAGTTGACTATTTCTCCATTCCATTTTGAGATATCGACAATGGGTTTCTTACTAACAAGTCAATTTTTTTAAGATTTCGTTTCAGCTGGATCAGATTTTGCGGAAAACGCAATCTTTACTAATCACATTGACACGATGACCGACGGAACGAAGGCTGAAACTCCGAAAAATCTAATCACAAAGAGGATAAAAACAGAGGAGGAAACAGCAACTCTAGCTGAAAGTGGAACCATCGAAAAGCTTGAACTATTCGGCGATGTGATTATGGCGATTGATAGCGATGGATTGAGCATGCGGATGATGACGGATGCGAACAAGCCAGAACCGTTAGTGGAGGTACTGGAAGACTTGCTAATACAACCTACAAGTGATGTGGATGCAGAATTTGTGCAGGAGGAAGCTTCGTTGGCCCGCAGTGAGAGTGATTTTTCAAAAGAAACCAATCGCCATGGACGTAGAAGAGCGATAACGTTGACAGCGACGTTGAATGCTAAGAGTCGGTTCTTTGATGCCAACGAGCAATCAACTGCCGAAAATGACGAGGATGAAATCGCTGATCGATCAAGGGTGAACTGCGGCCGAACCAATGTTTCGGAAGAAACCTCAAGAGCCCAAGCCGTGTCAGTTGCAAATGTAGATTCTAGCCAGGAAGTCATGCCCCTAATACAAAATGCGCAAAGACCTTCAAAGTATCGACGAAATCAATCGGCTTCGGCCTCTGGAATATCTGCAGAGCGCATTAATCCAGCCAAATCTAATGTTTCGACCATTCCCACCGTTGACAAAGCATTAGTCAAACCGATAAATTTGTTGCATGAACAAAAACCGGTAGAAGCGTCCACGACATGTCTGAACGACGCTGAAACGCCAAAAAAAGAAACCGAGGAACCACCGCAGGCAGTCGTTTCGACTGAAGCTCGACAGGGTCGAGCTAAGACTCAAAAAGAAAAAACATTGAAAGCAGCTCCAAGCAAAGGTCGACGAGCAGCAACAACCATTGAAAGCATCTCGGTTGAAACTTCAATAACAACGCGCCGTGGTCGGTCAAAGAATGCACAAAATTTCATGGAATTAACGTCATCTGCCGGAATTGCAAAAACAGAAGAGGAGCTTTCAATATACAGCAGCAAAGCAAACGATTTGAACGCAACGGCCGGGACAACCGCACGAACGGAATCCTTGGTAGAAGGTCACTGGGTCGTCCGTGCGAGATCGCAACGCAACGTTGCCAAAGAGGCGAGAGAAAATCCAACCAATGCATCGAAAACGACCCGAGCGAAGCGCGCCCGGCCAAGACTGCAGGTAGAAGCATCTGATTCTGAGGCTGATGCTGTCGAGCAAAGGGCCAAACGAATATCAACTGAGAGTGAAAAATCATCCAAAACGCAAGAATTGGGCAAAAAAAAAAAAGTCGTCACGAAAAAAGTGAATTGCGGGGACGAAGCCAAGCGTTCGGAATACGTGAATGCGAGTACCTCGCCGGTAGCAAGTCGAACGCGTTCAGCTCGTAAATAGATTTGAGAATATGTACATCGTATTTCCCAGATTCTCATTGTTTGTCCTTGCTCTCAAATTTAATTTTTTTAACCCAACTTTATCGATTTCGAAATGTTAATTTAACTATTTTTTCTCTCCCCTTTGATCATCAAAAATCCATTGCTCTAAAATTTAGTTAATAATATCATTATTATTATTAGTCGGAGAGAATTGCACGATAAAATTTATAAATTTTTTTTGAATAAAATCCACAAGTAAACGATTTCCTATTTGAAATCAAGCAGCAGAAAATCATCTATGTTTTATTAGTAGACATCAGCATTTGCGTCGAATGCAATTCGGATGCTACTGATTTCCCGTTTTGATGACGTTACGTCATGCAGATATCCGAGATATTCGAGATATTGCGAAAAATCGGACTTATCAGTGACTTATTGAGTCTTATCACAAACGAAAAAACTCTAACCTCAGAACGAGAATGGGGTCACTTTCGATGCGCGTACAATAACATCGGAGCGCATAGAGGCAAGATGGTTTGTGTTAGTGTGTTGACGAGTTCGTTAATGGACACCAGTGTGTTGTATTGCTTGTCAGATATGAAATTTGTTTCCGATTTTTGACTTGAACTTTTTTCTGCCATTTTCTATAATTTCGTTTCGTCAAAGTTGCCAAAAATCGTGAAATGAGCTATAAAAGACATTGGCATGGCAATGTCCGAGGCTGGATCTGGCAGTGATGTCGTCTCTATGAAACTGCTGGCCGAGAAGAAGAGCGAATATTTCTTTTTCAACGGGAACAAGTTCTGGATCATAAATGGGCCAGACCAAGATAAATCTATATCAGGTAGTGACAGAACGCTCTGTATAATACGCAAGCCTCACGCATAATAATATGTCTACATATATCAGATAGTGACAGAATATTCTGCGTCTGTGTTGGTGCATTTGCCTATTGAAGTTGCCTGTGACGTCACGATCATTGACGTCTACTAGATCATTCGCATCGGGCAACACTGGATAGAAATCTATGTATTCAAGTTGCGAGTGACGTCATCCACTCTATTAGTGTGCGTGAGGCTTGCGTATTATACAGAGCGTGCTGTCACTACCTGATATAGACTTATCCTGGGATCGTATGTTTTAATGTCGGGACTGGGCTATGAGTGCCTGATATTGGCCGCTGGTCCAGTCGGCTTAATGCAAAGTGTCTGCGATGTAACCTTCGACTACGCACACCAACGTCGCCAATTCAAACAACGGATCGGGGAATTTCAGTTAATCCAAGGTAGGCAGACACGCACACGACGCTAAATGCCTGCCTCATATTTGTTTGGGGTAGCTAGATCGTGTGTGGCCGGGAGCGCCAATTCCAAAGATTGCGCTGGAGTATTTCTGTATTGCGCCGAAAAGGCCACACAAATGGCCCTGAATACCATCCAAGTACTCGGCATCAATGGGTACGTCAATGATTATCCGGCTGGCCGGATTCTGAGAGATGCAAAATTGTACGAGATCGGAGCAAAAACGTCAGAGACCAGAAGAATTGTCATTGGTCGCACACTCAACAAAGAATATAAGTGAGAGGGTGAGCAACGTTGACTCTACGTTGTTTTCAGAATCATCGAATCTCTCATACATTTTTCCCTTTAGGTATCGCAAAAAATTAAATTTTGAAATAAACCGTCTCTCTGGAACACTCTTGTTTCATGCACTGAATGACAGCTTAAAGCCGAAAACTTCATTAGGAACTCTTTGTTAAATTCAGTTTTTATTTGAAAATAAAGAAGAAGCCACGAAAAATAACAGAACAAATTGTAATCGTTGTACCACATCTTTCGGATTATTTTTGAATAAAATCACTGTGCCATAAGCACCACGATACCCCAACCAAACCAAATTCTTGTCCGTTTGCATGCAAAATACTATCGCTGCATATTCGCCTCCGATTTTTGTCCGATCGAGACCTTTTACCGTCTCTGCCTCCGATCCATTCCAAGTAATGTGAACTGTGAAAGAATGACGAATAATTTGCTATTTAAAAACATTCGAAAACAAGTCAGTTCATTCTCCGAAAAATGTGGAAAAAGATAGAGCAAGAAAGAAAGAGAAACGAAGAAAAAAGACAACCTACTGGCAGAAACGTAAAATTCGAATACACATTCTCATTAACTTCAAAGTGATTTCTTTGTGATCATTTCCAACAAAATTGGATTCCTCTAGAAATGTACATGTTGAATCTAGGTAATCTATAATTCGAGTATGTAGAACCCATTTTTCGGAATCAAAAAAATTGCTGTTGAATTTTAATTACTGACTGTACATCTGTTTTAATTTTAAAAACACGCAACACAATCTTGGTTCACTCGGTCACATTGATAGATGTATCGTCGCAATAATATACATAATTGATAATGTAATATTTTCTATTGTTCTCAGTCGATATTTTGATAGGCAAGCTACCCACAACACTGACTTAGGGAAAATCCTGTTCAAATAATCGCAGGTTTTCTCGTCGAAAGCCTGTCGATGACCCGTCGATGACCCGTCGATGACCCGTCGATGACCCGTCGATGACCCGTCGATGACCCGTCGATGACCC
>JANSTV010013229.1:0-16477 GCA_027564135.1 Lestremia cinerea
GAAGAAGGCACCAGCGACAGGAAACCCAAGAAGCCGGTCGATGCTGAAAAAACATTCCAAAAGTTGACCGACGTCAAGAAGTTCGACTATCTCTTGGGCATGTCTATGTGGATGTTGACCGAGGAGCGAAAGAACGAATTGCTGAAGCAGCGTGACAGCAAGCTTTCTGAGCTGGCTATTTTGAAAGCCAAAACACCGGAAAGCTTGTGGGAGGCTGATTTGGAAGCTCTGGAGAAGAAACTGGACGAAGTGGAGGACAAAGAGCGAAAGGAACTTCTTGGAGTCAACGCAAAGACAAACAAGCAGATGGCTGCCAAACAAGCCAGCAAAGGCGGCCGCAAACGTCAAGAAAAACGAGCTGACATTTATCCAGCAAGCGACGGTGTGAAGGTAGAGTTCAAAGTCACAGCAGAAATCTTGAAAAAGTACGAGAAATTGGATTCGGCCGGAGCTCGTGCCAAGGCCAAGAAAGGTGAAAAGGGTGATGGCGAGAAGGTCGAAGGCGAAAAGAGCGAAAGTGCTGAAATTGAAGGCGATGAATTCGACATGTTGGTGAATAAAGTAAAGAAAGAGCCAGCGGAGCCAAAACCGAAAAGTGCACCGAAAGAGAAGAAGGAGCCAAAGGAAAAGAAAGAGCGCAAATCTGATGGCATGAAACAGTCCAAATTGGACTTCAAGAAAAAGGCCAAGTCCAAGAACTCGAGCGACGAAGACGATGACATGGACGATTTTGTGGCACCGGTCAAACGCGAGAACTCCGGTCGTCGTGCAGCTTCAAAGGTAAGTCTCAGTCGCTGTTCATCCGACAGCAATACGATGAGATGAAATAATAATCTTCATTTGCAATTTCAGAAAGTAAACTATGCTGCTTTGTGCGGTGAGGACAGCGACAGTAACGGTCCATCAGCTGAACCGGGCAAATCCAACTTCGTCAGTGACGATGATGAGGAACTGTTCGACAACACTGGCCCATCAGAGCTCTCACACGACGTCAGCAATGACTTGTTCGACTCGCTGAAAGCTACTGACGAAGATTCGCCAGTCAAAAAGCCCGCAAAGAGAAAGCTGGGCGCCAAGGCTGAAGTTGTCAAATCACCTGCCGCTAAGCGCGGAGGAGCCAAGAAGAAGGTCGTAATTTCGGACAGCGATGAAAGCCCGAGAAAGGTATTTTTCAAAGACTTCATTCGCAGAGGCGGGTCTCTAATTCATTCCTCTACTTTCTGTTTCCTTCCAGCCGGCACCCAAGCGAAAGAAGAAGAAGCTGAGCAGCGATGAAGAACCCGATGATGACTCAGACTCTGATTTTGACATGTAACTCCATGCTGGGCTGAATTATGTTTAAGAGAATAATAACTATTACAAGGCGAATGACATGGCGCACCGCCCAAAACCATTTATTGCAAATTAGGCTAAGACAATTCAATTCACAGAGACGTTCATTGTTTGATTTTCCGAAATTCGTTTTTCGTTTCGTTCCATTTTCGTTTCGATTCAAGTTCTCCTTTTCGTTTAATATTTTTTCCGTTGTTTTCTTGATATTTCGTAGCTAAATTTTATTGAATATGATTTGTGTATGATCACCGTACCGCGCGTACAATTTCATTGACTTAGTGCAAGTTCATGTTTGGAAGGGACGAATCAAACGGATTTGGAGTTATCGCTGTCATAGTTATCATCATTCTCACCGTCATCACCTAAAATGCAAACAATATATTGTTGAAACGATGATTCTTGGTTGGACTTTGAAATAATCGTTTCGTTCCGACTAGCACACAAGAGGAGAAAAATCAAATCAATGTCCTGGGCGATAGTTTTGATAAATTAATATTACAAATGTATCGAAATGAGCAAATACTTTCATTTGAAAACTCTTAAATCAATGATTTCAAGAATGGAATATCTGTCGTTTTAATCACCACCTAATTTATGAAATAAAAATAAAAATACAAATTCACTGATTGTAGTAATGGGACTGTGTTTGATTTCTGAAGGTTCCGGCGAGCCAACCGATGAGTGGAAACGATGCGTCGAAACTCAGTGGCGCGTCGAAGGGGGTTTTTCAAGTCTCACCCCTCCCATCGCTCTTTTTCAAAACGAATGCGGTAGGCACGATTTCTCTTTCTCTTTCTCTCTCTTTTCGCGTCTCTCTCTCTGTCTCTCTTTTTGTTTCTCTTTCTGCCTCTCTTTCTCTCTCTATCTCTCTCTCTCTCACACACTACTGAGCAAAGTGGAGTGCGTTCAATGTCATTACTAAAGGATTCTCCGACGGCATCATCGACCACACTTGATCTTGTCAAGAATCTGTCAACTTGTTTATTCCACGCTGTTCGCTTCAGCATTTTTTTTGTTTATTTTCATTTCTCTCAACGAAATATCGATTTCATTTTATCGCTTTGAGATTGTCATGATTTTCAAGCATTCCACGATTCATCGAACTGTTCAAAAGTGACTAAATGACTGAGCTTACGGTTGAAAAAATGGATTTGATAAATTTCTTGTTGACGGAAGTTTCACTTGAACTGCTGGGAAATACGTTTTTTGATATTTTCGGACAAAAATCAAATGGACTGAATCATTTGCTGTCGATGAAATCGGCCAAAGTGCCGGAAGGGTATAATGAGAGAACGAGTGATTTGTTGAATACGCTGGGCTTGAGCATCTTTGATCTGAACGATGATTTCTCGGAATCGGACGAGCCAAATGCAGAAGAGCAGCCGAGACAAATGCATGGTGTTTCGGGAACTGAATCAACCGCCAAGACGGTAAGAAAGGAAGTGGAGCAGGAATCACTGCTGATTCCGATGAAGAAAACGAGCGCACCGACCCAAATCCGTCATCGTCGGAAGACTTTCGTGGGTACGAGGCCCGCATTGAAACGTCATCACGCGGATGCCGGATCATCAGCATCGCACTCATCGCATTCATCGAAACGACCAAATACGCCGAACGTCGTTCCCAAGAAGAAGATTGATCAAATGAAACACAGAGTGGAATTGGGTTCGTTGGAAATTGCTGTGTTTCTCGTGATTCATCGAAATTAATTGACGCATTTCTTTTCATTCGCAGAAATCGATCGATTGTTGGCTCAATCGTCAGCGGACCGAATCGACTATTTCAGAAAGAATTGCGACTTGGTCGGAACCACAACATATCAGAATGAGGAGGATGTCGTGCGGGAATTTCACGACGATGAGAAAATCGACTTGATGAATTCGTGCAATTCGCTCATTGATTTCATCAAATTCATCAAACAAGATCCGGATAACGCAACCGGGCTGCCAGACATTGCCGCCTGCATTTTAGTTGTAAAGAATTCATTTTAGCGTTCGATTAAAAAGTCTGAGGCAGTACGGAGGGGAAAACGTGATTTTATTGGCTTTTTCGGGATATTAGAAAATCTTTCTCTCTTTGATTGCTGAAGCTTTTGTGACGTTGGAAGATTCACGTTTTTTTGGAATCGGGCTGTTCGGTCTCTTCTCCGCTTTATCGTCATCTTCATCGTCATCGTCGACCACTTGACTCGACGGCATATTCATTGGCTTTTCGATGGCCAAAAGCGATGTCTTTCGATCGACGAGGCCTTTGATCTTCTCTCTAGCCGCTGATCTCAGTAAAAATTTCTGATTCCGCATTGGATGGGAACGCTGTTCAGCGTTTTCGGTCGCTTCGATAAATGTGATGCCGACGCGCCGGAGTCACAGAGATGTTATAATTTGAGGGGGCACTCCCATACAAATGCACCGAAAAAAGTGTCTCAACGCCAACTTCGACATGGTGACAGATCTATCGACAATTTGTAGATGAACGTGTAGACGGCACATAAATTCTCAATCACGTCGATCATGGCGAACTGCACTTCAAATGAATTTTTGCTCTTCCTCTTCTGTCGCAGCTTTGAAACAAGTAAGACGTGCACGCTCGATTGTTGGAAAATATTTTGAGTGGTTGTTTCGTCCGCCATTGGCTAACTATCGATTCGAAACGAACGTCGAAGGACATTTTACTTTTCCGGATAATTAATTCGAGTGATTGACACATATTTTCCTCCACCGAAATTGTATTAATGTTAAGGTTGTGTGTATTTAACTTTTTAATTGGTTTTTATGTAATTCTCCTGTAAACGGCCAATCGATTCGTGACCCAAGTGTTTGTTCAAGTTCTGTGTGATATTCAATTGGGCACAGAAAGTGAAAATTGGCGGCATTCGTCGATTACTTGTGAGTGCTGTGTAGTTTGGTGCCAGAAAGAACAGCAAAATGAGTCGAGATCAGGTGGACGTGGCGGCAGAGATGCCATCGCTCCTTCAAATAGCCCGAGGCCTTACTGAGGATGAGCGAAGAACCAAAATCACCAACCTATACCGCCAAATGACTGAGACTCGCGATAGTCACCAAGTCTTGGTTCTATCCATGAGACTAAACGCGGTGCTTATAGTTCAACGAGAAATACTGGAAGAACGTAGGCTCAATTTGCAAAAAAAAAAAGCACATAAATAAAATGGTTAAAAAACCTTTCCGTAGAAATCGAAGACGAAGATCAGGACGACGAAGAAGGTGCCAGAGGAAGTGCCGAACAAAATGACGAACTACCAATCGTGTCGTCTTCAACAAATGACATGGACGTGGACAGGACTGACTAACTGACAGACTGACAGGATCAACGGGGCCTTTAGCGGCTGCCTAAGGCAGTTCAGGTGCAAATCCTGAGCCCCGTCCAAACGACTGAAGATTCAACATTGACAACTGACAACTGACGAATGCGCAATGACGAGACGAGAGGAGGAAGAAGATCCCCACGGAAGACATTTGTGAACCACTTTAACATGAGTTCGAGCGAAATTGGTCATCTTGAATGCCTGCCAGCCGTTCATGGTTGCTTCGAAAGTAGCCATTAACGATATGACGCGATACAAGCCAGCCAGCATTTCTGCTTTCAAGGAGACACTGGTGGACGGATTTTCTATCACGAAAGTCGTCAAATTCAGCTCTTATTTCGTTGAGGTTTCGAGCAGATCTGATTGTGCCTTGAAGTCCTATTAATCCTATCAATAATAATGCTATCCCTTTTCAGGCAAACGAGTTTACAATAATGAACGCATTTCTTTCCATTCGCAGAAATCGAGCGATTGTTGGCTCAATCGTCGGCGGACCGCATCGGCTATTTCAGAAAGAATTGCGACTTGGTCGGAACCACAACATATCAGAATGAGGAGGATGTCGTGCGAGAATTTCACGACGATGAGAAAATCGACTTGATGAATTCGTGCAATTCGCTCATTGATTTCATCAAATTCATCAAACAAGATCCAGATAACGCAGCCGGGCTGCCAGACATTGCCGCATGCATTTTAGTTGTGAAGAATTCATTTTAGCGTTCGATTAAAAAGTCTGATAATGTACGAAGGGGAAAACGTGATTTTTATTGGCTTTTTTGGGGTATTAGAAAATCTTTCTCTTTTTGATTGCTGGAGCTTTTGTGACGTTAGAAGATGCTGATTGGCGCATCCATCCGGGCAGTTCACGTTTTTTCGGAATCGGACAGTTTGGTCTCTTCTCCGCCTTATCGTCATCTTCATCGTCATCGCTATCATTTTCATAGATAATTCTCGACGTGGGTTTCATGACGACTCTCGGTATGGATTTCGTTGTCTCTGGTTTCGGGAGAGCACTTGATGTAGATGTGGTTGCTTGGGGCAGCGAGGCCGGTACACTGGTAGATGTCATATGTTCGTCCAAACACATGGAATCTTCCAAGGAAGCCAAGCAATCGTCGTAGCTCGGATCGAAATCGTCTAAAGGATGCAATTCCTCTTTCTCCGAGCACTCTTGAGCTACCTCATTCCCTTCACTGGGCTCTCCGCCCACGAGAATTCTAGCGTTGACAAGCTCTCTGGCTCTCGAATCGAAATATGGAACTTTCAAGCTTTTCAAATGATGGTCAAGTTGTTGATATGCGAGAACGATGCGAATTTGTTCGTCCGTCACACATCTCTCCCGACAGCATTTTGTCTTCAAGCCCGAGATGTCGGTGTCACCGGCCAAATCGATAACCGATATCTTGGACTTGATGAAATTAAATGTCCCATCGGACAGTCCGATGACGTTCTTCAATTGAGATCTGGTGATTTCGAAACCGCTCTTAATCAAAAACACAATTTCGTCGACCACTTGACTCGACGGCATATTCATTGACTTTTCGATGGCCAAAAGCGGTGTCTTTCGATCGACGAAGCCTTTGACCTTTTCTCGAGCCGCTGACCTGAGTGAAAATTTTTGATTCCGCATTGGATGACCTTTCAAAATGTGCTCGATGGAAAACTCATTTGCCTGAAAAGGGATAGCATTATTTCCGGTAGGACTTCAAGGCACAGACAGACTTACTCGAAACTTGTTGATTGCATCAACGAAATACGAGCCGAATTTGTCGACTTTCGCCATAGAAAACCCGTCCACCAGAGCCGCCTTAAAAGCAGAAATGCTGTCTGGTTTGTATCGAGTCATATCGTTGATGGCTACTTTGGAAGCGATCATGAAGGGCGGGCAGGTATTCAAGGTGGCCAACTCCGCTCGAACTGATGTTAAAGTCATTTCCAAACGTCTTTCGTGGGTGTCATCTTCCTCGTCTTCTTCGCCACCATCTTCAGCCACTTGTCCCGTTTGAGCTGGAGCTGGAACTTTTCGCTTCTTTCGCAGGAAGTCGTGAATTCTACTCAAGGCTTTTAGCTTCAACGGTTTTATTGGCTTCGTTCGCATCCATTTCTCGCCCTCAGGGCTTATGATAAGCTTTGGCTGGTATGGGCGCGGCATGGCTTTCATAGTCAGCAACTTATCGTGCTTCAACTGCTCGATCAAGGCCGACCAGTAGTTTTTGTGCATCAGTTTTCCCTTCCCGAACACTTCATGATTTTTGTATTGCTCGATTTTCTTCTGCGCTGATCCATTGAGCACATCGAGTGCTAGTGTTTTGCTGAATGTCAGATCGATGGCTTGCAATAGCATCAAGGCTTGGTCGGTGAAATCACAATACCCATCGTTATCGATGCCCTCGTAAATCTCGCTCAACACTTCCGAGCTGACTCCGCGGGCACAGTTATCACAGCATCTTGCATTTTGCGGAAAATTTTTTGTGTTTGGTTCGAAGTACTCCAAGATCATTCGTCTGGAAAGCGAAAAGGTTCATTTCATCAAGATTGTGTAAATTCAACTCGACTTCTGAAAGAATACCTGCGACATTTTTTCGATCCCAAAAACTCCTTCATTTTTGTAGACAATTCTCGCATGTAATCGATGAACTTTTGTGGTTTCTTCTCAAGATTCTGATTGAGAAACCATTCGTGCAGGCCGAAATCGCTGTCATTGTAGAAAGTGATCACTTTCGAGGGGAGCCCATCTCTGCCAGCCCGGCCGACTTCCTGGTAGTACGATTCGATGTTTTTCGAAGCACCGTAATGAATGACATACCGCACGTCTGGCTTATCGATGCCCATTCCAAAGGCGATCGTGGCCACAATGATTCGCAGTTTGTCTTTTGTGAAATCGTCGAGAATCTCCTTGCGCTTCTTCATTGAAACTGCGGCATGATAGAACTCGCATTGAATGCTGTGATTGCGAAGAATTGAGGCCATTTTCTCGGCGTCGGCTCGTCGCAAAACGTAAATTATGATGCTCCCTTGACCCTTGGTGACGTAGTGCTGTAGATCATGCCACTCGTCCTCGCCTCTCCGACAAACGATGTACTCCAAATTCGCTCGATCAAAACCAGCACACAGAACTTGAGGATTTTTCAAATGCAACGATTTGACAATGTCTTCGCGAACATGAACTGTTGCAGTGGCAGTTACCGCCAGAATTGGTACGTTCGGTATCAACGACCGGATTTCTCCCAATTTCCGGTAATCTGTCCGGAAGTCATGACCCCACTGCGACACACAATGGGCCTCATCGATGGCAACTAGTGTGAGATTCCCATTCAGTTCTTTGAGCAACTCTCTGCCGGCTTCGCCACTCAAATACTCGGGCGTAGCGTACACGATTCGATAATAACCATTGATGATGTCCTCGAAGATGTTTTTCTGTTGAGCTGAGCCCAAAGCGCAAGCCGTGATGTTGGCCACGCTCAGCGCATTGACTTGGTCCTGCATCAATGCGATGAGTGGCGACACTACGAGCGTTACCCCGTCCAAATACACCGATGGATATTGGAAGCATAACGATTTTCCGTATCCGGTGGGCATAACAACACAGTTGTCACGACGATCGACGATTATCGAACGAATTATCTCCCATTGTTTTGGTCGGAAAACCGCGTGCCCGAATTTCGTCTTCAAACAGTCCAAGTGCTGTTCTTCAGGTTTCGTTTCGTCAATACGACGATCGACAATTGCAACCGCTTCGCACAGAAAAGCTTCATCGTCCTCGTCAAAATCATCCATTTCAAGGATTTCTTTTGAGTGGAATTTGGTATGGAAATGATAACAAATGGTCGACTAACTGATTCTACAACTTATTTGATATTTCCCACTCTTTTGCAACGGGATTGACAGATTGGTACCGCGTCCCTATCGGACGCTGAAGACAATGGCGATTCTGAAGAACATCGACAAGTGAGTTGGGTTTCGAATATGAACTCTCTTCAACTGAACACGCATCGATATTTCGTTAGTCCAAATACAACAGCGCAATTAACTGCACTTCAAACGTCTGTGGCAACACTGTTCAACAACACAAATGTCATTCACCCCTTTTGACAGACGTCAAACAGGAATATATTCCACGCAAAAAGCAGGCATGTTTTCAAACAAATTTGCCGAAAATTGACAATCGTTCAGTGAATAATGCTTTTACAAACTTTCTGAAATCCGTTTTATGGTATTTTTGATTCAGAAAATCGATTTTGAGAACAATTTATGAGAGAAAAATGAATAATGGCAATGGACCGTTGTCTCAAATTGTGACCGAAGAAATCGGCTTGGAAGGCCTTGATGGTCTTTCTTTGGATGGTAAACAACGATTCTGCTTGCGAATGAACAGTGAACTATCTAATCCTCGCTCTCTGAACTAGGCTTATGGTGTAGATTGTCGATTTGCCTGAAGCTCTCTCTGCCTCTGAAAGAGAATTTCCAAAAGCAAATTTGGAATTACGTGAAATCTCAGAGATGCTTCAAATTCTATTACTTGGAGCAAGAGCGGGAGCCATTGCAGGTTTACGATCGAGCCGACTTGGTGGAGGTGGAAACTGGAATGCCCATCGAACCGGTGAGTGAGACAGGAAATGACGAGGAATTGGTGGTGACTCTCTCTCCGTCTCCCCGTTTATAGGATGCCTGTCCTTTCACCGTTTATAAATTCAATCCGATATTGGAGGGCGAGTTGCGGGGCTCATGCGTAGATTTCTACACTCGAAAGGAGATTTCTGCAAATGATTTGACGGAAATGACCTTGGAGGATGTCATCGCAGAGTGGAATCAAAGGTTCATTGTCGTGGGATCGCAGAAACTGCGAAATTCCGTGCTAATCCCCGAAACGGTGCAGCACGACATCGAACTGACAATTCTCCAATATTGCATTTTGGAGCGATTGGGCCGGTCGCGGTTCAATGGTGAAATAACGCAAGGAAAATACTCGCTGATTGATGTGATCAGGGATCCGGTCAATTTCCATTACCAAAAGTGAGCTACTGGCCGATTCGTATATCGAGGAATTTTTTTTGCAATTTCTGTATTTTTATTCCAGAAAGACGCTGATAAAGTTCAAACTGATTTCGCGTCAAATATTCATTCAGAAAATTGACGGATGCAATGTCACTGGCCAGCTGTTGCATTTGCCTCGTTTCTACGCCGAATTCAAACCGAAACAAATTCTGCTCATAGAGCAAGTCATCGACATTCTGCAATCGAAGCCAAACTACATGGCGGAGTATCACGATGTGCGGAAGAACTTTGATGAAAATCTGCAGGCAACCATTCGGAAATTGTTCAAGAACTCGGCGTTCACGAAATATGTAGCAACCGATGTGGTAAGTCAGCGATTACGATTCTTCTTAAACGATAATTCATGGAGAATGTTCTTCCAGTTTGTGCCATATCGCTCGCTGTATCCGAAAGCTCCTGAAACCGAATGGAGAATGAAGAAGAGAACGGAAGAGAAATCACTTCGTGTGTTGCAGTTGCGGGACCCAAATCTGAATATAAGCGATATGTGGCCACGCGAAGAAGATGAAGACATCGACTTGGATGAAGGGCTAATGCTCAATTCCCATGAAATTTTCCATGTGCCAATTATGAAGCAGGCATACAACCACATCAAGAGCACCAAGGAGTATGGCGTCAGTACGACAGAATTGGGCATATTTTTAGGGCAAAACAAACTGGCCTCGCGAAATATCACGAGAAATCTTCAACGACGCAAATGGATTACGTTTCACATTTGCGATGAAGGTCGGCAGAAGGTTCGAAGGTGAGAGACTGCCATTCTGGTGATGAGCATGACTTATCATGTTGCTATTTCAGGTACATTACTTTTGACTTCGTTAAGACCAACGATGTATCGGTGCCAATTATTGATGAAGGCAGCGACATCACTAACGATGAGGTATGTCATAGTCTCCGTTCAAGATGCTTCAAGTCTAACATCTTGTTTTACAGAACCTGAACCTCACCACCGACGTGGCGTCACCGTCAATCAGCTCACAAGACCCAGTCGAAGCCGATTCCACTATTGCGAACGAAAGCGCAGATATCAACAACCCTAAAGAAATTTCTTCTGTTGAAGTCGATAACATCAATATCCAAACGATAATCGAGGAATTGCCAAAGACAATATACTGTTTGAAAACAACGAAACCGTATGCAAAAAATAAGCCGCTCACGAAAAAAATGATGGAACGTTACACTTTGATGGTTCGAGCGATTCGCAAGAATATCCTCTTGGACGATCCAACAAAACTGTTTAATCTGCTTTTGCGTGACGAAGAGCGACGAGGCTTCGCAGATCGTATGTGCAAGAAGACTTTCTATCGGTTGTTGAGTCGCATGTGCGCCCAGAAATTGATTCGATTGTGGCAAATTCAATTCAAATACGGCAAGAAATTTCGGTCGATGATGTACATCACTGCGAAGAATATCGACTCGAATTACTCGATGATGCAGTCCTGTATCGATCAGGCTCGATCAAAGTTCATATTGAGCATTCACTCGGAGACAGTGCGAAAAGCGCAGATCCAATCGAGCGAAAGGCTCAAGTTGAAGAAGATGCCGCTAATGAAATCTTCCAATGTGGAGATGTCTAAGCAAGCGTCTGCCTCGGCCAATTGTCGTAGGGTCTTGAACTACGGCAACACCCCGAAATTCGTTCGATTGCGAACGCTTCACGAGTTCCTCTTCTATTTGCTGTACGAACATAAAAACACTTCTGAGGTATTGACACACGAACAGGCGATCGAACATTGGAAGAAAAATGAGTCGGTGTTTGTGAATTATGAGGAAATGATCCCGAACGAATTCTCCACAATTTACTCGAAAAGTATTGGCTGGAAGATGTTTGTGTCACCGCTGTTCAAGCATCAGGGCTTCGTCGAAGGATGGTGCTTGATGAGCGACGCCATTTACCGGATGCCATTGTCGATATTCGTCAAGGTGTTCAACATCAACGATGAAATTGACGGCTTGGACGATATTCTGTCGCATCCGATTCGTCGTCACTACTTGCTGAGCAACATCCCGATTGAGATCCAACAGGCCCTCTACCATCAGCGGAAATACATATTCAGCATTGACGAGCTGATGCGACGCATGTGTTGCATGGGTTTGGCGCAGATCGGGCCACAACGTCTCAACACCAAAGATCAGATGTTTTACTTCTTGAATCGACGCGCCAGCCTGCTGAATACCGTCACTTCAGCAGACGGATACTGTCGCATCAGTCCGGGAAACTACGAATCCATTCGATATGAATTCAAAACGAGTCACGAGGTGTTCCATTATTGGGACGACATGTACCGAATCTGCGTCAACACAAAGCTGAACCGGAAGAAGTTGATGGAGAGGGAGTGTGCGATTCCGAGATTTTGGCTGCAGGCGGAAAGTTTGCAGAAGGCGATGGAAACAGTGAACCCAGATGATGCTCCAGAAAACGATGTTGGTGAACTACCAGGAGATCGAGAAGGTGCTGCTGGCTTGGATTCAACATTCTTTGCGCATTTGCTACGCAATTGGTCGTTCAAGTCGATAAAGATCCGCAGGAAATTCGGAGTGAAACCATTGGCGAAGGTCAAAAGCGGTCCGATTCGATACAATAGGTTGGTTCGCATCCTGCGCGATACGAACGTGGTCAAGCGAGATAAAATGGTGGTGCCGCAAAAAAGGGTGCATGCCGTCAAGTATACGAGAGTTTTGACTCAGAGTAGTCGCAAGCCGCTGCACGTTCGCGCAAAGCGGAATAATCGCTTACCGGTGTACGACGAAATCGATCGACAGGCATTGACGTGCATGAACAAGTTACGCGTCGACTGGAACACTTTTGAGGATGATTTCCTCTTGCTGTGTCGAGTGGCCAACCTTTACATCAGTCCGTCCGGCACTCGACAAGTGAACACTTGCCTGATTATCCGAGATTTGGTTCAATGGCACTGCAAGTCGATGAACAAAACTTCGCGGGCCTGCCAGCGTCGCATCGTCTACATGATGAAGAAACCGGGGATTGCCAGTAGCGTGCACTCGTGTCTGGAGGAGATCAAACAGAACAAAGAGATCAACTCTCACTTTGGACTGGACTTTGTGAAGCGATTGCGTGGATTCTATTTCGTCGAAGAAGATTTCTATCACGCTTTGAGCACACACTTTGTCGACTTGGTGTTCATGCTGAGCAAGCAATTTTACAACCTGACGAATAAATACGACTTTGTGACGTTCAACATACCAAACACGCCGCGGGAATTCTACGAGGTCTTCCATGAGAAGCTGGAAACATTCAACCAGGACACCATTCGCTTCGATGACCCAGGAAACAAAGACGACATTGATGTAGCGACGATTCAATCGTTGATTCACAGCACGATGTGCAGTTCGAAAGACAAGACATCTTGGAGCATTCAGTTGTATGAAGTGTACAAGAACTATCCCGAGAAGTTGTTATCACTCGCGATGCAGAAGACGCGCAGCGATCAATTGATATCGCTCAACAAAGTGGGCAACCAATATCACGTGAGTTCGACGGGAAATCGGAATCTACCGTTGAGCGCCAGTCCGTATCATCTGTCGGTGACGTATCAATATCAGCTCTACACGAAAATCTCATACGAGCTGTTCGAAGACACTCTGCCGAAATTGAATGAAATGTTCACCAATAAGTCCAAGGAGCGCTTCGATTACAACACTCTCAACAGTGGCACATGTTTCCTTCTAACGGAGCTGCTCCACTCCAACTCGCTGGCCATTCACATTGAAATTCCGAAGCAAATCCTCATTCTGGACCCTTCGAAGCGAACCGCTGATAACTCATTCCAACGGATTTGTACTCGTTTTCAAGAGATTTTCAATTTCATTCCGAAAGTTGATTTGGTGGAGTTGGATGAGTTGGCAGCCGCCGAACCGATACCGATTGCCTTGCCGAAGCCTTTCGAAGAGAACACCAAGATCGCAGCTGCCTTGAAGAAACTCTCTGATTGCGACTTGCACTACTTTTGCGTCGTCAATAGCCATGGCCAGACGAAGCATCTGAGTCGACTGACGAGCACTGATGGCAAATGTTCGCTCAGTTGCGTACGAAAGCTGCAAGATCCAATCAATTTCGTCGTCAAGTCGCTGCACGCCAACCGCGACATTTGGAGTCGGCTGACGGAAGAAGCCCAATTGGACGAGTTGGGGGATCCAGTCGAGATTATCGACACGAATATTGTGGTGATTTACGGCCGCATTTTAGGCCTTGAAAAGACAGAATGCTTGGAAGGATTCAAGAAGATTTTGCAAATCGTCGACACATTCTTGAATGACGAACAGAACAACGAACATGATGAGATGCTCTTTGCATCAGACATTGGCGAAGACGACCATCGGACAGCAGTGAAGAAGTACTTTTACGATGGCGAGAAAATCAATGAGAAAATTCACAAATTTCAAGATTACTTGTATATCAATGCCTGCAAATTGTCCGTTTCATGTGAATGTGACGACAGTGAGGCGTTTATCCGAACTTGCTCGAAGAAGCGCGATGAGATACTCGACAAAATTGTGAAGTAAGTTGTGAATGCGTTCTTCGAAGAGCTCTCTTTCAATCGATTCATTCTTCTTCCAGAGAATCGGAATGGTCTTCAGAGCAACGCAGCACCGTTGATTTTGCAACGAGCCTCAGCGAAAATGGCTTTTCTGAAGAAGAAACTCATATCGGCATTGACATTTACAACTTCATTGAATCACATCGGGAATTGGGAGCAACCGCTGAGACGTTAGTCGAACGGTATGAGGACAAGAAAGTTTTGTTCAAGGTCCTGGAGTTGTTGGTGAAATTCAAATTGGTTTTGAGAGCTGGTGCTCGGCAATACTCGTTTATTCACTGGTCCTGTGTCCAGCCCTGGATCATCAACACTTACCACATGAAGCGATTGGAGCGGGTATGTGTCAAGACAATCACCTTCTTTCAGCCCAGTGAGGACCGTCTATTTCAGGAGAATGTGTTGCCATCGACTTTGAAGCTCATGGAAGTTGTGAAGAATGACGCTGCTGTGAAAAGGAAAGGCGATTCTCAAACTCATCTCGAAACGTCATCAAAAAGACAGAAAACATCTGAAACTGTATCGGACGAAAATGCGGAAGATGCCGACGAAGAAATGGTGGAAGAGTCGCCAGCTCCTGAAGAAATCGATACTCAACCAAAGCCAGGACCGTCCACCAGACAACTTGCCAAAAAGTTTGCTTGCAAAACAATCAAACAGAATGAAGAGTTGCCAAAGGAGAAGCTCCCGGCTACGAAGTAAGTGCTCCGCGTTAGCCATTGAAGTTCAACCAATAATTCGAAATCTTCCAGGAAAATGTTCAACTTGAAGGTGGCGCCTTGGATTCGAATAAACGGCTCGATTAATCGCCGGGTGCTCGACAAATGGATCGGAACTATTCTGCTGTACTGCATCGAACATGCTGGGTTGAGTGTGCATAAGCTTTGCACGCGATTTTATTTTTTGATGCCCGTTCACATCCGGGATTTGCTGAGGGTAAGTCCCAGTTGAGGAGGTGTCATTGTGCTGGCGACTTGACGTTTACTGTCGCCCATTTTCGTTGCAGTATTTGGAAGAGTATGGCTGCATCAAGACGTTCGTGATCTCAGTCAAAAAGCCGGTGAATCTCTTCTCGTCGTATGAACGAGCCGTCTTTGGTAAGAACCCGACCTAAAACTCACCTCTCGTGGTTCACAATCTTTGTCCATTTTCCAGAGCCGGCTATACCAATTGACCCGTTGGAACAGACAATCATCGAGCCAACGATCGACGCAGTCACTAAAATGACACTCTTCATCGGCGACAGGAAATACAAAGACGAGTTTATTTAAACTTAATTCTATTTTTATTTCATTTTTTTCGTAAAAATAAAACACTTTTTGAACTTTCTTTTGATATCAAATATATGAATACTTGAATGTAAACATCCTAAGTCAGCATTTGCGATATCCGTTCGATGTTGTTCGCGTAAACCGAATGGCAGGGAATCACATTTCGATCTTGTAATGCTCGATACAGATCCAAGATGTTGATGCGAGACTTGGGCGGCTGGTACAGTTCATCGCAGGCTGACAGAAAAATCGAGTCTTCATTGATGCGCCGATTTATGTTTGTCGAGGCGATTTCTCTTTCGACCTCAATGGGAGCGTCATCGATGATGTGACGACTCACTGAGTTCCTGGTGAATGGGTCCTGAATCGAATGTCCGACGTCGTAGAAGAATGATCCATTGCCGGTGACCTTGTAGTGCTTGCGAGCTTTCAGAATGGCCGACAGAATGTTCTTCAGGAACATCTGAAAGAGGTGTGGTATTAGAGGAGCTTCATGACTTGAGCAAATTTACGAATCTCACCTGCACAGCAATCACAACCACTTCGTAGACATTATCATCCGCTGTGCTCAGACCATTCTCCCATGCGGAGACCATCAGGCGTCCCATGATCAATCCGGTGTCGGGCAAAAACAGCTCTTGTGCAGCATATCGCGGCTGGGACAATGGTGTCGACGGAGGTCGCAAATCTGGATCATCCGGCAAATATTCAAACAATTCAACCGGCTCGAAGGCGGTTCGTTCGCTGATGGTTCGAGAGCTTCGCTTCCGTTTCTTTCCGCTTTTACTGATTGGCGGAATGACGATTGCTGGATTCTCACTCAAATTGATGTCGCCAAGGCTTTGGGGTGTTTGCATGGGCTGCGTGATCTTGTTCAATATTGCAAGGAAAAATTCGTTGTGTAGATGCTTCTGTTCCGGTGTAAACATCTTGCGACATTC
>JANSTV010013340.1:0-30532 GCA_027564135.1 Lestremia cinerea
TTATGGATGGATAACATTGATATTGACTTGACATGAATATTTCATCAGTAGAAAAATTAAATGGAAATAATAAAAACATTTTATTAATTATTCTTAAACAAAAATGGGGTGTTTTACTTGAGCTGCACTGCGGCTGGCCTGGTCGACTGAAAGGGGTGAGTATGTTGGTTGTGTGCGATGGGTGAGTGAGAGCGGGCCAGCAAGATTTTATGGGCCACTCTCTAATCGAATCGAAAACAACGGTGACCTTCGTGACTGACGCCATGCAACAGTTGGAACAAATCACCCTTCGCACATGTGGCTGATATCTTTGTGTGGAGCTTCGGTTTCGGTGCTGAGCCGTATCGAAACAGAAGAAAAACACTTGAATTTTCCACTTTGGGCAATCAATTTATGCTTTTTATTCAAAAAATCAACCAAGAAATAACGTAAACGAATAAGAAATACAAGTTAGCTCTTTTTGGAATGTGATCTCTCAGCGGAGGCGAAAATTCAATTACGTTCGCAAATCAAATCGACGGCATTCGGTTCCATGAGATTTGGCTCCAAGCAACGGTGCACAGCTGAGCCGAGTATCTCGTCGAGCATGTAATAAATGATGTTCTCGTCGGCAACGAACCGCCATAAGTTCATCTGCAGGAAATGTGTATCGACCTGCACTTGCTGCAGCCCGAATTTGCTGAATGTCTTGAGGCGGACGCATTCCAACAGGGTTTTCAAACAGATCTTTATGGTGCCGGTCACGATGGAGATTTTGGTGAATTGCACCGAGCCAAAAATATCGATTTTGTCGGAGAACAATTTGTGAATGTTCGAGGCGAACATGGGCTCGAAATGGGAGGGCGTGTGATTGGACCAATTGGACCGAAATTGCTGTTGCTTCGAAGCGGAGAGGGACAGATGGGTCTTGCGACTGGAATCGCTACTGGTAGCTGTTTGAGTGCCGTGCTCGTAGAGGTCCCCGAGAACGTTTTCGATTGCCAACAATTCCTCGACGACGCGCTTCATTACCGCTCGGACCGATCTCGGTTCGAGGCAATTCAACCAATCACGTGTCTCCACGCTCTTTCGCAGCATCTGTGAGATGTTTAAACCTTGCAGACGGACGTACGAGTCGAGAAGAATCTGAGCAGATTCACGCATTTTCGTGTTCAACTCCTCTTTTGGGGTCAATGTCGAAGCGCCGGCATCGATGTCATACAATTCATCGACCAGTGAGATCATCTTTTGCACACCTTCGTGCTCCATTTCGAGGCACGCCTTCGAGAACACAAGCAACAGGTTCGGCGGACATGCGAGATTTATATCGCTGAATGAAGTCATGGTGGTGGCGATGTAACGCAAGAAGCCAACAATGAGATTCTCGCGAATCCCTTCGATGCACGCGATGCCTTTGACGTGTGAACGGATGTTGAACGACCAGTCCGGCTTTAGGAAGATCAACAGATCGTGAATGACCACCTTGAGTTTCTCCATTGTGGTGATGTAGAGATGGGAGACCAGCTCTTTGAGATCAATGGTTCCCGAAGAGTTGGTCGAGGTGTTGAGGGTGTTGCTGCTGGTGTCGGCTTTCCCGGTGACCAGGGATAAGCGCACTGAACTCAGACTATCCAAGAAGGACTCCTTGAGATTTTTCAGGTGGTAGTTGCACAGCTGATTGGCGGCATTTACAATTATCTCGATGGTCACCACGGTCATGTCGATGTTGTGGCAAAGGTTTTTCATCGCCAATAGGCGACGATAGAGGCGATCCAAGGCTCGTAGCAGGATGTCGTAGTCGCCATAGCCCGTTTCAATTTCCACTCTAGCCTGCACCAGCGTCGAATATTTCTCCAGATTCTTTGTAACGAACGCGTTCAAATCTTCCAACTGTTCTCCGCTGGAGACACCGTTGCCCAAAAACATATCCGAATAGGCGGTGACGACTAGAATGAGATCGTTCATGAAACCGGCTATGCTCAAATCGACGAACTCGATCATATCCCGGTCAGTCTGATCCTGCAACACCACAATTTGTTCGTGGAGTCGCTGCGAGGCGAATTGAAGAATTTCTTGCGATAAATCCGTTGAGGTTTCACCCAATTGCAAGAGCAAGTCCCCCGTTTGGGTAAGAGACTGTGCGGTGAAACCAGTCACCTGAATGTCTTTCTTCAATTTCGCCTTGAGGTCATCCATTATGGCATCGCAGTCGGTTTTGATGCCCTGGAACGATGGCTGAAATCCGTATTGTTCCAACACGGTTTGTGCCTGGGTGTAATCGTGCACAGCCGATGCATAATTCCCATCGTCGATCATCTGCTTCAATTTGGTTGGCAAATACGAGAGAAATTGCAGTTTTTGCAAGAGCACCTGCTTCTCCGTCAAGGCGCTCAGCTGATGGCGGCTGTCTTGCAATTTGGATGAGATTTGATCACTAAACTCGGTGATGGATCTCACATTGGCCACCAGGGAATTCATCTCCGTTTCCATCTGCTTGAATTCCGTTTTCATCTTGCGCATTGTATCCGTGGCCGAAATGAATTTATTGTAATTCTCGTAAACCAGTGTTTGCATGTCGCTGTGCAATGATTGAGTGTCTCGAATTATATCGGCCTCGACATTCATCACATCTTTGAGCGAACATTCGCTCAGAATTTTGTTGACGTAAAGTTCTGCCCCAAAATTGGGTGCATCCATGTCGCATCCATTTGATCCGTTTTGATCACCCATTTTGTCCCAAGCGTCTATCTGAAAATGATTTTGTTTTGTTTTTTTTTATTGAATAATTGACTCGGCTCAACTGCCTCACATACTTTTCCTCGTTTCGTTCCGGAATTTCAACACATTTCGATTATTCGACGACTGGCAGAACGAAGAGAAAATTCGCTTCTGCGAAAAGAACAAACAACATGACTTGTCATTAATGACACATGCCGAATGGAGTGAAGTTAGCCTTGCAATATAAAACAAAACACTTCAACAGTCTATTTGAAATACCATGAATGATCGGATGAATGAATTAATACAAGCACAACGACATTGAAAAGTTTGCCCTCATTCGATTGTGAATTTTGCCTTGAATCTCTAATGAGCCTTACCAGTGACCTTGATAATGTCTGGTTCAGAGGTTCAGACTGAGGTCGCTAAGATTGAATTCGGGCGCATCTCCCATTTCTGTAGAGCAACCAAAGGCAACACAAGGTCCCGGAAGCGCTTTCATTGTAGCCTCGAACTAATTAATCCATTAACGGTGAGTGATTGACATCATTGTCTGATCAACGTAACGGCATTTAATTTATTGATAAATTCATTGACGATGGTTACTTGCTTTAGAAATCGACAAATAAAATAAGTAGTCCTCGAGTGAAAATACGATTCACCTCTGGCCCAAAATTGATTCGCTGAAAATGCTTATTTCGCATTCTGTTTGACTTGAATCGTTTCAATTGCTTCACATTTTAGTCGGTCACTGCGAGCCACAGTAAACACGAGCAATGGCATTGGTGCTGCGTCATTTGTACGATGGACTAGTGGACTTTTCCAAAGCCAAAGGTTTGTATCTTCATGTCGATTGGGTCTCTCGCAGAAATTGACCAAGATTTCCTCAAACAGATCAGCAGCTCGTGCATCTGCCATTGGTGGGTTCACCCTGGCCCTCTGCGTGGATTTTGTTCGCTTACCTTCTGTTTGTATTCAAAGTCGGCCCAGCGTTTATGCGTCACCGGGAACCGTTCGATTTGAAATGGCTGATTCAGATCTACAATGCTGGCCAAGTGGTGGCAAATGCTGCGATCTGCGTCTTGGTGAGTTTTCCAACCCGGCGAAGCTAATCGCATATTTAATTCTACATTGAATTCCAGGGTATCCAAGCGGTTCTCCTGCCAGGAAACAGATTTCTATGCCTGCAGGCCGAACAGACATCCGCCATGGTCATGTACTATTACTTTTTGAACAAAATCAGTGATTTGCTGGAAACTATTTTCTTTGTCCTTCGGAAACGTTCCCGTCAAATATCCTTCCTGCACGTTTACCATCACATACTCGTTGTCGCTTGTTTCTACCTGACCATTTTCATTCAGCCAGGTAAGCAGATTGCTTTGAAGATAATTCCGTTAAGTCAGCGTCTCGTCTTCTCCTAAAGGTGGACTCACGATGTACTTGGTCGTTCAGAACACTTTGGTGCATTTGGTGATGTACGGTTATTACTTCTTAACTATTTGGAAACCGGATTTGGGCAAGTCGGGTTTCCTCAAGCGGAATGTCACACGTCTTCAAATCGTGAGTTGTTTGGGTGCCGAGGCGAATCGGATCATTGAATCATTTTCCTTTACAGATGCAATTTTTCGTGAACATCATTGTCTACTCGATGGTTCTGGTGGACGCTCAATGTGACTTCTCGAGATTTTTGATCTTCATTGTGCTCTCGCAAAACGCTTTCATGATCGTCATCTTCGGTGATTTCTACGTTAAATCGTATAGAGAAAAGCGATTGCCCACTCCCAGCACCTTAGAGCGCAAGGCGAAATGAAACACATGCCAGTTTTGATATAATTTTGTTTCATTATTTATTAAGTCAAACAAAATGACAGATTGCATTTTATTTTCTCAAATGTTCATTGTTTCAAATTTCACAAATTTGTGTTGCTGTTATATTATAATTAGTTGTTTTCACCAATAATTCTGTTGTTTTTTTAAATATTATTTCCTCCTTCTTTTTCTCCTTCCTCTCCTTCCTCTTCGTCTTCGTTTTTTCTTGCATTTTTCCTCGCATCCTTTTCTTTTCATCATATTTTTCTCATAATTCACTCATTCACTCATAATAATTAATGATAACATTGATATAATCGCTTTTGGTAGACTTTCTCATTTACAGACGAAATGATAACGATTTTATTAACTGTGCGACACTTAGAAAGTTTTGAAATAGAGTTTGTTTTATATTTTCAATGTACTTTATTTTTATTCATTTTTTCTTTATTTTGATGTTTCAAAACTAATAAAGTTCTTCCCAAAATTAAAAATTCATTTATTCCATTTGCGAGCAATAGCTTCGATCGGTTGACATGCGATTGATTTGGTTGATATGATTGAATCTGTCTGGAATTCAACTCGAAAGTCTAGATCTCTTGTTGGCAAAGAAGAGCTTTAAACACACGTAGAACTTTTCACAACTTACAGGAACTCTGAGAATTTTTGACGTTTCTGGGAGTTTTTGTCCATGAGGCTCTCGCGAATCTCCAAGCTCTTGGTCATCAACAGTTGCAATGAAGTTATCTTTCGGAAGAAACTATGTCTAAAAATTCCACAAAATAATCGAGCATGCAGTAAAGCTATTGTTCAATGAAAGAGTCGATATCTCAAATCAAGTGAGATGCTTCAGGAAGAAGATGTTCGTTTGCCGGAAGAAGTCTTGGGTGAAATCGGTTGCGTTACCATAAAAATTCTTGAGTCAATCGGTGGTCATTCGAAAGGAGGGTTCTAATTAGCTACAAATGGGGAGGTTATTTGAAAGTTATCTAACTAAACAGAATTACAATAATTGCTTTTATCAATTTCTTCATTTTCTGCATATTTTTTCTCTTCTTCCCTCGTTACTATGCACTGCATGCGGTGCATATTCAATTTGATACTTTTTTTTATCTGAAACATATTGCACAAATGCACTGAGTTGTCTGGTAGTTTGGCTGTTAATTTTTTTCTCATTAAAATCTATGTTTGAGTACATTTCATACTTTGTTGTTGTTTTTGCTGTTGCTTTGTTATCTGTAACGTTTTTTATGTTAAACTTCATGTTAAAATATAGTAGTAGTGAGATATGTATGTTGAACACAGCAACTTATTTTGTGAATGAGTTTTTCATTGCAATGTTTCTTCCGTCGTAGCGACAGATAACTGTTTTTTATCTAACAATGTTTTATTTTCATGAATTTTTACAATAACATACTTTTTTTGCTAACCAACTTTTCAATGTCCATCGGTCGATCATAGTGTGTATGAGATGCGATGCCGTGCTTTTTTTTCTAAAATGTCAATCATGAAATAAATTTAAGGCTTTGCAATGCACTTTTTTACTTTGGTAACCTCGACTGATTTGCACCGAATGTGCTCGTTCACATCATTACTAACACACCTCGACGAACATTTCAAAATAAAACACCTCCGATGATTTCGTTAGTTCGACCGTAAAACATTTTGATTGAAACATTTCCCGTTTTGCGGAGATCTCTGGGTGAATGGAGCGCCACGTTGAATCAAGAGCTCGCTGGAGGCAACCATGGAACCAACAACATTTGTTTCGGTTGAGCATCTTACCCTGTTTCTGTAAGTAAAATCGACAAACTGACATTTGGTCGACAAATGTCATTTTTGCGAACAGGAACTGCCTCTCCGACTGATATGAGGCCGTACAAAGTCCTTTCAAGCTTACTACATAATGCTCCATTAAATTCACAAATCCAAGATGCACGACTATTCCCCTCCCAGAAATCTCCCAGTTCTAATTCTAATATTGAAACAACATTGAAACAAATTGTTTCTCAACGAAATCAAATGAAATTTAACGTTATTCAAATCGAAGTTTATCCTTAATTGTTTTTTTTTTAGCTTTTTTTCGTAATTATATTTACAATATTTATAGTTAATTTTTTTTTGTTCAAAATCTTATTTTTGCTTTCTTGATAATAAAACGACTAATAAAGAGAAAGTTATGGGTTTTTCTTGTTTTCGTGTGCAAGTAATTACATGCAGATCTACGCATCAAAAATGGAAAAGGCTAAATTCTATGTTTTAATGCAAATTAGATTTCAAGATGATTGTAAATGATATTAGACGGAAAAATTACTAAAGCCCTCTCAAAGGGCGGTTTATTTTCGCCAGAGGTCTGCATTGCCAAAAAGTCGAAGCTGACAAATTGAACATTTTGACTACAAATTCAGTCAGAGCTTCGGATATCTCGAGAGCTTCGCCTACTCAGGCTCAGACAATCAACCTCTCCTTACCTTAAGGGGAGGCCGACAGCCACTGATTCTAAAGATCTAAAGCTCAGTTTATTAACCTCGCCGTCCAAAGACTCAAAGTAGGCAAAGCTCTGCCTGGAGCTAAGCTAAGAAGCTCGAGTTGTCGGTCCTGTTCTTAATCCATTATTGGAACTGAAATTATTGGACGAAAGTCCTCTGGTCGCAGCATAAAAATTCACATCACATTGATTAGTTGTTAGGATATATGTAGTTAGTTGAATAGCGATCTATCAGTTTCCTGAAGGAAACGAAAGTAAAAGTGGAATGGAAACAAATCAAATCGAGATTCACAAAAATATCAATGGATGTGACGATTGCGAAAATCCACATGGATTGTGTTGATGGGGATGGTTTTTCAAGGAAGACGATTCATCGAAACGAGGAAAATTGACGGATATTTGTCGGAAGAATTTCATTTGTTTGATTTTTTTTGTCCTTTTTGTATGTTTCTTATTATTTTTTATGTTATTCATCTATTGCATTGGATGAACATCGTGATCTGAAAATGACCATTGACATTTGCAAAGCATTCGGCATTCCACTTCAAAGCACCATCACAATTCCAATGTGAATTTTCCACCGTTTATTTTCAGAATTCAAAACTCATTTCAATTTAATATTTTAATTTTACTTATTATAATTATAATTATAATTAATTATAATTTACTTTAAACTTGTTTTTTTTTTGCTTTCATTTTCACTGTTAATCATTTTAATACTTTGCATTTGCTTTTGTAAATATCAACAATATAAATATCACTTAGTCACTAAAGTATAACGTTCACTTGTTTAACTTCTGGCTGGCTTGGCAATCGGAGACATCCACGAATAGTGTTCGATTGAATGAGTTGCCGATATGGCACGGACTACCATCATCTCTTGGCTATCGAAGTCTCCTCACATAATTCCACTATCGAAAGTCGTTCACTCTGGTTCCGAAGGAAGAAACATTCGACTCGCCGGTCAATCTCAATTCAATGGTGCACACAAATTGCCAGCCGTTGCTCAACTAACTACAATTCATTCGTTATCATCGATTTTAATACAAGTTCAATTATCTAATTGATCAATTCAGATCGACCTCTCATCACCCCTACTGGCTTACTGGCTACGTTCGAACAGGATGAAAGTGTTTGCAGGAAGCGATAGTTTCATCACTTTCCGACTTTCGAGTACCTTTCATTCTCGATGAAAATCATCGAAATAACGAAAACAACGGAAAGGAAGGAATCAACAAATGGCTTCTTCAACGAAAAACTGGGTGTTGTTGAGGTGGCAAAAGGAGATACGGGATTGGAAAATCAAAGAAAGCGTCGTGATGTAGACGTTTAATCGTCCCAAGTGGGAAACTGTGTTTCATCGACGAAAACGCTGCCAAAACCGCCTTTTGGTTGTGCCGGTTTCGATGGTGCGGCTGCTGGTGCTGGTGCTGGTGCCGATGCCGGTGCCGGTGCCGATGGCGCAGGCTGTTGTCGATGATGAAGATTATTGCTGCTCGGCTCAGCCCAGGTACCGCGATTTTTATCGCTTTTATTCCAATTGCTTGTCGTGTAACTACTGCCCCAAGTGTCCTCGGCCATTTTGTTCTCATAGCCGTGTCGATCCCATACAGCTGTCTGCTGCTGATGATAATGATTGTTTGGGGGTTGCGTTGATTGTGTGCTTAAATACGATTGATCGACCTTCAATTCGATCTCCTCGCTGGGGTTCTCCAATGAACTGTGCGTTATGCCGTAGTAAAAGTACATGATGAGCCCAAGGATCATCCAAATCGTGAAACGGACTAGTGTGAGTATGCTCAGCTTAAAGATTAGATAAATGTTGACAGTTATTGCGATCGTCGGGATGAATGGAAGTCCGGGCGTCAAGAATGCCAAAGCGTATCTGTAAGGGGAGATTGAGGATCAATAATTTGGTCCCGCCTACCTTCTGATGGGAAGAGCAAACCTGTTTTGGGGCTGTCGTGATATGACCAGGAGAATCACAATGATTGAAATAGCCAAACACGAGAATATAAGCAAGGCCAATGTTCCAGAGAAGCTCATAGCGGCCAAAAGGTCCATGACGAAAATCAATCCAAACATCACGCCTACAAGTTTGATCACGTGCATTCCTGTTGAACGACAATTAACGATCCCAATCAATGAGATCTCAGGAGAGGTTAACTATGAGAAACTTACCGCTCTCATGAGTTGCTGGGCCGGGGTTGACCCAAGGGAACAATCCAGGGCACAAATAAGCGTACTCCTCCAATTTTCGCCCGATGACGCCCAAACCTAAGCTGTCAAACGGAGTGGTCGTTCCAGTAGGAGCTCCATGAACGCTGCCTGTTGGACATGGGCATTAATATATTGACATTGCTGAACTGTCACGAAGCTCTTACCATAAAACTTATTCTCCGAGCGATCCGAAACAAGAAACTGATCATCCCGTCCACCCAGATACCCATCAGGACTATCATCAGCAAATGAGTCGTCGGAATCTGGTGATCCCCGCGTTACTTTTCGCACGGTAACATTTTTCTTCAAAGCCACATCAGCCATCAGTTGGGTAGGATCCGGTGTACCTGGAGGCTGTGGAGTGCGCAGTTGTGCAGGTAGAAGTTCCACAAGTGAAGTGCTGTGAGGCTGATAGCGCAAAATGAGTACACAAGTGGAGACCAGCGTGTAAGCGAGCAGAGTTCCAATCGACATCATTTCAACGAGCACTTCAAGACGAATCAACATTGCTACCAAGGCAGCAGCCAAGCCACTGCCGAGAGTTGCGATTCCCGGAGCATTGGTACGATCCCACAGCTGAGCCAGTTGCCGGAAAATGAGTCCATCGTTTGCCATTGCATAGATGACGCGTGGCATTGGGAACATCGAACCAAACATAGCGACGCATAAGCCAGCCGTGGCACCAATTGCGACAATTGCTTGACATTTCTTCGCCCCGACGTAGGTCCACATTTGAACTAAGCCCGAGCCTGAGTTGATTTGGTCGTAGGGCACGACCAGAGTCAACATCAAACTGCTCGATACGTATGCAACCAAGACAATCACCAATGAGCCGAGAATGGCTTTTGGGATGCTCTTCTGGGGACTGTGCGCCTCTTCACCGGTCGTTGCGATTATATCAAAACCAATGAATGCGTAGAAGCATGTCGCTGCTCCGGTGAATACCTGAAACCAGAAGAGAGTCAACCACGGACGCCAATGGCCTCAAGAAATGTTAGAATTACCCCACTCCAGCCGAATGGAAGAAAACCTTCGTGCTCATGCCAGGTGTCTGTGTCAATGTAAAACCAGCCAGCTGTCATGATAAACACCCACGTGGCGAAATTGATGGCATTAAGAGCATTATTGAATATCACCGATTTGCTGGCACCCAAAGCCAAGACGCATGTCATCAGTATCGTGATGCCGGCTGCTATCAAATCTGGCGGTCGACCTGCAAGCAAAACCAAGGAATCCCCGTACAATTGACGCAATGCGGGAAAAACTCCATCTCTCGATGAATTTACCAAATATCGTTCCAATCGATGCTCCTATACTGCGACCAATGGAACCGCCTGACAGCGCATCAAAACTGGCACTAAGTGCACAAGCACATGCACTCGTTCCTACAAGAAACAGCGAAGAGCAAAAAAAACAGAAACATGATGAATGGACGTTATGGAATGTTGTGATGAAGATTTTGCGTGTCAACCCTCCAAACACGTACCAATTAAATACTCTAGAATCATATTCCAGCCTATGACGAACGCTACAAATTCACCAACTGTGACATAGGAATACATGTACGCCGATCCAGATGTATGTGGCACTCGCACACCAAACTCCGCATAGCAAGCGCCTGTTCAGCACAAAAATCGAATGAAAAAGCCGTCAGCAAGGCCGAAAGCGAGCGAACGTTAATAGAGGAAAATGAAAACGATGTAATACAAAATGGAACGATTCGAAATCGAAAGAAAACAAACAAACCTGAGAATATACTGGCAATAGCGGCTATTAAAAAACTAAGTACTACACCGGGACCAGCTATTGTTTTGGCAACCATACCAGCCACTAAATACATGCCAGTACCGCAACACGAACCTACGCCTAATGATGTTAAATCTAATGTGGTCAGACATTTCTGCCGGAGAAAAATTCAATGAGAAAAATCAAGGAAAATAAAGCGAATGAATAAGGCTTCGAAATGAGGTGGTCGCATGAAAGCAACAACTTACCGCTAATTTTGGTTTTGTACTTCGTGGGTCATCGCCTTGAACTGTTCGCAGGTCTTTGGTTCGAATTAATTTTGAAAATAACGCTATTCCGCTGCCACCACCGGGCATTGGAAATGAAAACTTCATTTTCTGCAATAGAGAAAAAAAAACACAGAAAACATTAGTCGAATGTCTGTCCAGCCAGCTTAAACAGTCCATTTGATCATTATTCCAAAGAACGAAAGAAAATCGCAACGCACCACAGAGCTCTGAACAAGCCAATTTTGCTACGGTCAAAACAAAGCCCGTCACAATCAATTCGGTAAAATAGACAAGGGACCGACCGAACCAACAACAAAACTACAACAGATTCACATTCAGCGTGCTGTATTCAATTTGTTCAATTAAAACTTCGGCTCCGAACTGTACGGAAATGATGACAACTGGCAACTGGTCGATTCTTAATAAACTTATATATATTCCCTTTCACCGATAACATTCTCAACTGATTACAGTGATGAGTGTTTTTCGCCTGTGCTGTACGTTGATTATTTCGATGGTCGACCCAGTTGGCCGCATCGCATTCACAGCAAAATCGACCATTTGCTAAGAAGGTCGAAACATTATTTTCCATTTTCGAAATTCTGACTCAGCACATATGCAGCCCCACAAGGAAACGGCCTATGATTCTTTGATGAAGCGGAAAAACATCCTACGCGGAATCCTATTGTTATTTCGAGCATTGTTTTGTGGTCAGCACCATACACTCCCATCGATTAGCCATTAGCTTGTTTCATGACCGAAAACGGTAAATGTCAGAGCAAACAATGCCTCCCGCTCAAATGGAAATGTTCATTGTTTGCTGATGCTCTTTGTTCAGATGAGACCATCCACGGTAAACGGAATTTTTGGCAAGAGTTTTCTAACTTTGACCAAGATTTATGAATAATGATGATGGGGCTCCGGAGCCATCCATCCGTTATGCGACAGGGATCAAACAGTGAATCATTTGAAAATGTCAAAGCCGATTACGGCTTTTCGTTGAAACTCCCGCGCATTTTCCAAAATTGAAAATCCCCTTTGAACATTTCATTGCCCCACTCAACCTCAGGCAATTTAACTCGATCAATTCGCATTTGTTGGAATTTTCAAATGGGTCGCCAATTCGTGGAAATTCAATTTATTGGAGTATAAAGTTCATTCAATACCGTAATTGACTGTCACCCACAATGCTTCTGTAAAAGTATTCGGTTCCGATTCATCGAAAGCAAAAATTGAAGCGAATATGCCAAAAGAAAATTACTCTGAAGGGAAAAACTGAATATTGCCAATGGAAACGCCGAGATATGAATTATGGAAAAGCAATCAATTCAAGTGCACTGAAAATCTTGAGGCTAATTGTTTTCCAAGTGGATTCGAAACGATGGCTATCGTTCACCATTGATATTGGCATGAAACGAGCTGGAAACCTTTGAATATTCCCGAATGCCTTTGAAAGTACCGAATACGGCGATTTGGATGAGAATTGCCTCATGAGTTATTCACCGGCATGTCTGCCTTTTGCGGTTGTCATTGAGAGTAAGTGATGACGTCAGGGTTGGTTACATGACGCGTGACTTGTTGGAAAAAAGAGCATGTCATAAATTGAACAAAAGACAAAACAGCAAAGATCCGTCTTTGTTCATTTCCGACAAATCAATTGTGGAAACGAGACCGACAATGTGAGCCCCCGTTTGCAGTGCAAATGCGAAAAATACAATTAAATGCGGAAAATTTATTGTCGAAGCATATCGACCGGCTCCGCTGGTGTGTAGGACGTCCACTGTAAGTGGTTAAGCAGATGATTTCATTTCATTTCAGTGTATTTTCTCTCTTGAGATGCTCGTGAGAATGTGACCCTACCAACGAGAGGCCCCAATGAACGAGCATTATGGCGGATAAGGAACGTGACTCGATTCACAAATTGACTTATTTTAAACGATCGTTGTCTCGCTTCGAACGAATTGCGATATTTTCATTGAATAATGGTTTTAATTCCAGTATTTTTCGCTTCGTTGTGGAATTTCGGTGCGGCTTCGTAACGTGCGCGCTGTGTGTTGGTGACGGCTTTGATGGTGAATTATTTCATTATTTTCCTTTTGCCGACAGGCAACCGTCAACAGCCGACAACAGTCGATTAGGTCGCGAGATCGTGCTATGAAACCTCATTTGCTGGCTTCTCGTTTTGTTTTTATTGAATTAACGTCGATTACAGGAGAACGCTGGATGGCTTTGAACGGGGAACTGAAAATGCCAACATTTTCAAATTGAATTGCCGTTAATTAACTGAAACGCCCCGATAGAACAACCACATCCACTGTCATTCTGCCATCCGATACCGTCTCCATCCGGCTCGAATTAGATAAAAAATACTGTGATGAGTTTCGTCTGATTTTCCATACAAAGAGGTCAGTCGCAATCAGAACTCATTCAAGGTGAAGAAGGCGTTGTCAGTGAACAGTAACATGCAAAACGCGGTCATGGCGAAAAGGGTTCGATTTTACATGAGATTTCCCTCCGGCGGTCGCAAAGGTTCAAACGACAAAAAACCAACCGACAGATGCTGTGCCTTGTTGAAAGAATAGACGAGTAGGTTTCATTTCAAACTGCGCAATCGATTAACCTTGACCGAATTTCAAGTGAGAAAAACCAACAAAATCACAAATCTTGAAAGTGTTCAACCAAACCACCCGACACGTTCCCCTTTCCCTGCGCATCGACAGATAAGTTGCATCGTGATGTCATTGCGGCCATGGTTCAGTGGTTTCAACCTGTGGATTTGTGGCCTTTTGCAATAAAGTTTGTTTGTTTGCTTTGCTTTGCAAATCAAAAGACAATTCTCAAACGAAAGTTCCCATGAAATCGAAAAGTGTTCCATTTCGATGAAACGTTCAAGGCCATTCAAGGACAAGCGATGACTCGCAATCAATTTTCATTCGAAGTGGATTATCATTTCCGAACAATCGGTCAGTTCAGACGAACCAATTCAATTTAATTTAAATATCAGTGTGTTAGACATTTCAAATGGCATATGGTAAAGGCCATGCACTTTTTTCAGTCCATTACAACCCGATCCAATCGATTCATCATGAATATTGAACGGCCGCTATAAATCAATAGACATTTTTGCTCTTAACACATTTAAACGCCTGTCACATGTGAATATGACAGAGAATGTCATTTGAATATATGGCCAATCAACAGGCACGCATGGCAACATCGTCCCAACCAACACCACCGACACCATAAACACCACCGGAAACCGTCGAAAAAACCATCGCCACAATCACCCCCGGCAGGCATAAGCGCCTATCGAAATATATATGTATACCCAAATTAAAGTTATTTACAAAACAAACAAGCGAAAGAAAGAAAAACAAAATTATCGTGTTCTTGACAAATGAATTTCCATGCGGATGAATTTCGATACGATGGCTGCGATAGGAAATGAAAGGAGACGTCAAACGGAACGTTCGTAAACATTCGGCTGAAAGCATCTTTTAATTAAATCCATTTGCCAAAAGGATAATGACAAATGAGCGAGACGAAACAAAGAAATTACCATCGATTATGAAGGGTAAACGGTAATGGCAAGTCGAAACGGTCGCTCAAGATGCCACACTTGAGCATTTGCCCGAAACGAATGCACGAGTGGGGGTGGGTTGATCAAAGCCTCAAGTGATTTCGTTCAGTGGATTTTCTGAATCTGCGGTTGCGAAATGGTTCCGGTTCGACCCGTTTGCGGTTCAGGTTTATTGAATTTGAATGAAAGCATCTCATTCAATTTTGATGAAGGTGAGCATCTACGCCTTTCCCGAACTAGAAAGTCCTTGGTTTCACCGAATATGACTCTGACCGAAGACGTTTCAATCGAATTTCGACTTTCTTCAGTCTCCTCGCCACACACCAACACACGTCGCATTGTGAGGCCATTGATTTTTGCCTGTTTGTCACACAGTGACATTGTCGCAGAGCCATTTCCATCAATTCGATTTATGGGCTGACGGTCGTCGTAAAAAAGAACGAAAACGATTCAAAGTCACACGAAATGATGTAATCAAATCTCCGAGTGTTATGAGGGATGCTCTAGCGAGTGAAGAGCTGAGCTGTTATTGGCATTGCCAAAATGAAATACCTTCAACACGTTGAGATGATATCGACAACGGAATCGCTCTTTTGCTACTGCAGTCGCCCTGAATAAAATACCATTCTCAAAATATTTTAGGCGCCCTCAAGCCAGATGATGGTGAATTTCGTTTCAAGGCAATTATCGCTTTGTTGAAAACATTTCTAAAATTAACCCAAACGATCCGAGTTTTGGCTTTTGAATGTGCCGTTAGCGTTTTGTGTGCGCTGAAAAATCATCGGGATGGATTGTCTGGAGATAATCTACGATGAATCGAACAATTGCAACGCTTAAGCCCAGCTACACAGTTAATTGTCTTTGAAAAGTCAAACAAATTCGTCCTTTTATCGGTTGGCTGTTGATCGTTAGCAAGGGCACATAACAAAGACATTAAACTCCTTCGCTGTCAGAGCATCGTCTCAACTTCAAAAAATAAAGTCGACCTTTTTCTCAGACATTTTGCTCGCAAATAATCTTATTGATTCTTGCCCCTTTTCCATGAAGCGCAAATCTTTCATTATGATTCCACGTATTTGAATAACAACATCTGGCTAAATAAACAACTGACGCACACACCATAAACAACAAAACAAAGATGAATGCCAACCGAGTCGAGCCGAAACGATCCCAACCATTGTTTAGATAATCTTCACCATTTTTTGGTTTCCAAATTTATGATTTCCACCGAATGCAAATTCATTTCGGAATTTGAGGCTGTGCGTCTTTTATTTCCTTCGTATCGAATGATGGGATTTTGTGTGTATTTGTGTGTATGTAATACATACTATGTATGTATGTATGTATCTTGTGTATGTATCTGTGCGTGTGTGTGTCTATTTATCGAGTTCACAGAAAATAAATATATGGATATCGCCACAATGCTGGATTATTTTCATTGTTCATGGACTTTAGCGGTTGCCATGTCGCCGTTGTTCAAATACTGAATGAGAAAATCTTAACGACAGACGAAGGACGTATTGAGTTTAGGATCGAATATCGTCGCTATTGGAAATAACGGTTTCCGCAAAAAAAAAAAAAAATCGAGGAAATAAGATTCCAAATTTCGCATCGATTTTTATATTGACTTCCGCATCCATCAGAGCAAAACGATGAAGTGATCGAAACTCGAATGTAGCGATTGCAAAGGGCGGTTGAAAGATCGCTAATCAATCTCGTCTGAGGCCAACAAGGCCATTTATCATATTTTGATACAGCCGACAAATCCAGAGTGATTGATTGACGAAATGCGGTTGTCGCCACCTCTGCGGAGCCCCCATCGCACTGCTGTGATTTCTTCCCTTCAATCATCACGTGCGCTATTTTTGGACAACAACAACGAATGCTCAATCCAATAAGCTGTCGTTAAGCTCTTGGACGTGAATTCGCTGGAATCCTTTTCAGAATGAGACTCATTGTTGCAGCTGTGCAACAAGCAGAGCATTGGATAATTGGAAACGCAATCCAACGTGACCCATTTGACGGCATCCTTCTCGGGTTCACCGTGGCAATTTCGATCAATGGAGAGGCCACTTGAACCATCCAACACCCCATACGCCCATGCGATGCTATGAATTGATTGTCGATGCTACTGCTGCTGGTGGATTACACATTCAACAGTTCAACAATTCTTTCGAGGTGTTTCACTTTGAATTTCCTCATCTTTTGCTGTTCACTCAGCCGAAATGTCGTTCATCGGTTTTTATTACATTCGACTGGTTGAATAATTGGCCGATAAGAAAATGCCACTCGATGCGATGATAAGGGCGACCGCCATTCATTGATACATACATCCGATTCTGCTTGGGAAATATTGAAAAAAAAACTCAATCTCAATCGAAAATCCTGTGTAATCTTGACATTTGTTATTTCATCGGAAACTGTTCGTCTATTTGGCTGTCAGTTTTTCTTTTCGCATTTCGTTTTTTTCCTTCTCGGTGATTCCCGTTCCCACATCTTTAGGCTGAGATGAATCGAATGTTGTTTTGGGAGAAATGTGACGTTTTGGAGGGAAGAAATAGAGTGCTTTTGGCGAGAAATTCTTCAAAAACAAATTCTCGGCTTTGTCAAATGAAAATATATTTTTTCCCCATTTGTTGGCACTCAATTCGAAGCATCGAGTGACTGACTATTGAACTGTGACTACGACAAAATAACATCACAAACTGAATGGAGAAAACCTCCACTACTTTGCATGCAAAGACTAGGCGGACTGTGTGCGCTTTCAACATCAAAGGTGTGAGCGTCCACAAATTGGAGCGTTTCTCGAGTCAGGGAGTTTGATCACAGAAATGAACATATAATTGCATGACTTGGGCATCCTGTTCGACCCGTGTGCATAAATAATAAATGGCAGTAAATCGAGTTGATTAAAAATGAAAATCGAAAATGACGGCACATCATGCCCAACCATCAACAGCACGACACATTGGATGGAAGGTGTATGCGTGTGTGCGTTTGTGTATGTGTGCATGTTAATCTCTGTGAGCTTGTGTTTATGTTGGTGTACGCGAGTGTGTGTGTGAGTGCGTTCAAATGAAAATCGTCAGCCAAGAGAAGAAGAAGAAAAAAAATCAATCAAAAGCACACACTGTGCTCGAGGGATACTTACCGAATGGACGAATCAGTATTCCGCTCACTAGCTGCCGTCGAGTATGGCGATGCGAATAATGTCTATGATTATTGTAGCGATGACGCTGACCAAATTAACGTTGCTGGCGAGCTGCCACGAGAGGAATGCTCACAATTTCAAAAACAATTCGGAATGAAGGCGCTCAACAATCGGACATATTTCGATCTGGCTGGAATTGACGGCAGCGTAAATTCACACGCACTCAACCACAGAATGAATTTTTCACTAATTTTTTTTGTTTTTTGTTTTTTTTTCTACAATTTTTGGTTTTAAGAAAAGTGAAAATCCCTACAACACGTCGTCACACCGTGATTATGCAACAATTATTGTGAGGAATGCACTTTGTTTTGGCTGTTGTGCAGCTCAAGACTTCCGTCAGCCTCGTTGGTGACCGTTTTTGATTCCCGATTCAAACAAGAACTCCCTTCGCTTTCCGCCTTGTCGAATCGTTTCTTCTTTATTGAGAAATTTTTCGTGAAATTTTTGGTCGATCGTTAGCTTCAGTCGCTTTGCTCTTTTTGTGGTATTGTGTTTATTGCGGAGAAGCACGAATGAAACTGACGGCAACGACTTTGACTTGGGCCGGCGCCATTTTCTATTGTAGACTGGGGCATTCTCTTTCCCGTTTCCATTCAGAATTTTCTTCTTCTTCTTTTTTATGCGTTCGGATGAATTTCGATTTGAATGAGCAACATCGCTGTGGTGGGTGGGTGATAATGGGGGAATTGATATTCACAGGGTGATACCGAGGCCGCAGTGCAGGCGAATATGATTTGTTGCGAATAGACTATTCTGTTTGGTGGCGATAGTGATGAGGATGAAGGAAAGTTGGCTGGAACCAACTTTGATCTTGGTTAGCCATCGGCAGCTACAAACTAGATAATCGCGAAATCAACTTGCGGGTCACCTTGCCGTGAGAACCCTCACCAATGTTTCTACTTTCCTCATTTTCAACATTCTCCAAAGGTTTGAAATGCGGGGTAATTTCGTATTCGAATTGTTCCTGTGTGTGTTTTAGTGAGGGGGCGAATTCGTGCATGTAGTCGGTCTATCGACCGGGCTTGTGCTTTTGCGCTGAGTTTACACGAGTATTTCTCGGTCGTTCAAGAGATTGAACGTCTCACATTTTCCATTTTCTCAATGTCTGCTTCACGGAAAATATGCACTGAGTTCCAGCAGCAACCCCCTTTTTCCTCCTATCGTTTCCTCGATGGAAGCTTTTCGGTAGCTTGTGCTGCCATCTATTGGGCCGATAACTTTTATATTCAATTTCATTGGAAAAATCATTTTTTACAATTTTCCGAAGGAATTCATCCGAAATTAGTTTTTTGAGACGAATTTTTTTTTTTTTTTACGAAAATTATGGTGTTTCAGTGTTTGGATGAAAGCGCATTCCCAGAATTCCGCAAATAGGATTGTAGACTATTTACTATCGATTTTTTTCAGCTAAGGACTAACTGTACTTGGGCATTGTTTCATTGTTCTGCTTGATCCCCAATATTCTCTTTCAATATTTCGGCAATATTATGAATCCTTTTCGAGGAAGGAGTCCTTCCGTAGGACCGGTTAATAAAATGCTGTTTGTGTGACATGAAAACAATTTCAGTATTTTTATTTTTGTTTATTGAATTGCTCTCAACTCTCAACTACCAAGCAGATTAAAATTCATGCCAGCTTTTTTTTGAGGTTTGGCTGCCACCGTCGATGCCGAGCGGCAACATTGTCGTTCGTCGTTCGATCAGCATTGATCGCGATTAGCCACGAGCTTCAGTTCTATTTTCAAATGGTAATTTCTGCAACTATTTTCCAACGCTTCCCGCTTTGCACCGACAGCAACGTGCCCAACGTAATCATTCGCAACGATCGCACCGACAATCATCTGTCCATTGTCACCAAGTTCTATCATTCGGGTTGTTTCTTGGACTCGGGTTCTTCTTGATGAGGGCGAGGAGTGAATGATACAAAGGCATCGGAGAAATCTTCGATTTGCTCGTGCTTGCACGAACCCGTCAAATGCGACTGCTCGGTAGTGTAACACCACGCGCTCAAGAAACGTTCGAAAATTTCGACGTCGCCGAGAAAATTATTACTTCGCGTTGTTATTTGAACGTCATCTCCTTGCAGCCGATGATAGATTTCTAACCGGGGGTTTCACTCATTTTCAGGCCCGATAACCGCTTTAAGAATTGAGTTTGGCATCAACGCCACACAACGAGGTTGCCTACTGTGAGATCAATATTCCACTTGTCTGGTTCATCACGGCATCTCTGTTTGCCTCCAAAAAGCTTCAAAACTGGCGCTGTGAGCACCTGCGATCCAGTAACGCTCGGCATCACCTGCCCCGAGTGCAAAGCACATAGTTCCAGAAGTTGCAATTGATGCAGATAGTGGGGTCCTATTTCCTTTGATAACAAGATGGAACGAACTGCCGTTAAGGGGTAAAGGTTGGGAAATTGGGAAAAGTAAAGAATTTGGCCATTTGGCTTTGTGGATACTTTTGTGACCTAGAACCCAGACAAGTAGTGAAAGACCATTCTGTCAAATCGTACCCTGAGTGGTTACCTCAAGTGAAGTGTTAACAGTCTCCGTCTCCGTCAGATGATGTGTGTCGCCGGTTGAATTGGGTTCTTGACAGACTGTGGAATTCATACTGTATGAATGAGCTTATTCGCCGGCCACTTCCCCCACTGATAAATATGGATAGAATTGATGGTTCGAATGTTCATTCCATCGAATTCTGGTCTGGCAATCAATTTAACTGCATGCGTCTATCGATGAAACTCAAGTTGTCGCAACCACGAGTTGGAGAACACTCGTCAAGTTCCTTGCACATCAAATGACGGATATTCAAACTTCAGGCGCTGCACAGCATTGCCAGCACGAAGCCGCTTGAAAAGGTTTCCGGCGAGCACGCAATTCACCACGAGCCGACATTCTGTTTATCCGCAATGCATGTTACGAATTAGACTCGCTCCGTAATGCCATTTTTCGTCTCAGATTCGGAGCTATTTTTGAGCTTGCCTCTTCGCCCAGAATCACCCTTGCTCCAAGCAAGTCTTTGAGACTCTGGGCGATTTCTTTTCAGTTTACAACAAGGTCAGCGTACCGAATTACAAAAGGTTTTATTAAGATTGTATTTCAAAATTGGAATAAATATGAGCTCCGCTGAAGAAAAATGCAATTTAAATGTTACAGCGATCAACCAATGGACAAATATCACTAGAAATGTATGCCACAAGTGACAAGGGTTTGTAAGATCATCAAATAGATTCAACACTTTTTTTTTTGAAAAACGATTGGAAGGATCTTGAGATTGGCTATTGTTGTTGCTTTGGCGCTGTCAAGCTGGGACTTTGGTCATCATATTTATCCCGAGTCGCCTTATATGCTTGTCGCTCCTGGTCCGGGTACTTTGTGGGCAGATTCGGTGAGTGGAGGTGAACTTTGGCCGGGTATCTTAGAGAGGTATCGAGAATGAGGACTAGTTTGGGGATGAAATGGCTCTTAAGTCTCACCTGATGCCCGCGATTTCCACCTCGTAATCTCCAGACAGGACAAACTCATTCGTGACACGTTGAGGACGACCATTTTCGTCTGTGTTTCGCACAAAGCCCAGGCAAACGGGTTTCTTGAAGGTGTATCCATAGCCAGTGGTTGTGGTTTGACCGCAATACACTCCGTTCCGGAGGATTGGCTCGCCTCCCCAGCACCACATATCGATGTCGAGATCATGGTCGTGCAACAACAGCTGTACGTACATGCGCGTCACTCCTTCCTCGCGTTGCTTCAAGAGAGCGTCTCGCCCGATGAAATTCACCCCTTTCTGTGAATTAAAACCAATCACGGTCATCGCATTGGAACGATCTCTTCCTGGCACTTACATTAAACTTGACTCGCCATCCACGCCCGCATTCCAGTGGTGTGGTGAAGGTGTCCAAATCCTGGCCCCAATAAGCGTAGAATTTCTCTATGCGCAATGTACGCGTGGCATAATGACCTGCGTGCTTGATGCCATACTTCTGGCCGGCCTCCCAGAGCCGCGAATACACGTGCAGGGCAAATTCATTCGGAATGTACAGAATATAGCCCAATTCTCCGGTGTGCGTCAGATTCATGGTTCGGATGCCATCGGCCAGACCAACGTTCAGCTCTTTGAAGGTAAAGAATGGAAAGTTCTTTGGCGATAAGTCCGTGTCCGTCAGTTCGGACAACAATAGACGTGTGAAGGGGCCGAGAATACCGATTGCTGTGTAGGTCGATGTCACGTCCGAGATCCCTACACTGCCATTCTTGGGAAGATGACGTGTGATCCATGTCTTGCATCGCGTTTGCTGGATGGTTGGAGCGATCATCATAAAATGATTCTCCGACAAACGAGCGAACGAACAATCATTCTCGTATCCACCGTGTCTGTTCTGCATGCCAGTGTGAATGATCGATCCCACCGGAACATCGACGTCATTCGAGCATAAATATTGCAAGAAATTAACCACTTCGTTGCCTTTCGACCAGAGATCCAGTTTTGTGAACGAACTGTAATCAGTCAGACCGATTTTCTCACGACAAGCATCGTATTCGGATGCAACGATGTCAAACCAATGAGGTTTAGCGAATGAATTTGTGTCGCCAATTCGAAAGGATGCCACATCGTTCTCTGCCTTGGCTGATTTGTCGAAGTAATTTGGGCGTTCGTAGCCCATAGTTTGACCAAAAATGGCTCCCTGCGCCTTGAGGACTGGGTAGATGGGGGACATTCGGAGATTACGGCCCGTCTTGAACTCGTGGAAAGGATAGGGAATGGCAAAATGCATGCCTGGTACTTCGCGGACGCGATCGAGAAGGAATCGACGATTGTTGTGCAGCGCGAGGAATCTTGAGATGTCCAATTCGTAGAGATCCAGGGGAGAATAGCCTTGAGTGATGATACTGGCGATAGCCTCACCAACCCTTTTGGAAGAGAATTGCTTATAAAATGAAGCGCCTTTCAAAAACGATTGAACGATTGACTTACCCTCCTGCGGCTGAGATTCCGACGGTCTTCATTCCAGCAGCGACCAAATAGTTTTGCATCTGCGAAATTGACGAATGTCAAAAGGTAGCGCCTGCTGAATTCAGAGATAAGAATCAACCCACCTCTGGTGTTTCACCCAAAATCCATTTGCAATCCGGCGAAAACGCTTCTGGACCATTGGACAGCTTCTCTAAGTGGATTCCCCTCAGCTGCGGAACACGTCGCAAGAGTTCTTCCAACAACGGGGAGAAATGATCCCAATCTGCGTCCAGTACACGTTTGTTTGGCGAGACTGAAATCGCAATCGCGTGAATGGTTGTCAAAAGCGGAAGCGCGACATACTCTTACGTGGAATCGTGCCGTCTTCATAGGCCGGTTTCGCATCCAATTCGTAACCACCGGCGAGAATTCGTCCATTGTTCTCGCGAATATAGATTTGCCCATCCAAATCACGCACTACTGGCGTCATTGGATCGAGACCATCGATAGGCTTCGTGTGGAGGAAATAATGTTCGACGGCGTGTAATGGGACCTTAACCGTGGGCTCGGACAATTCACCAATATTTCGCGCCCAAAAACCGGCACAATTCACGAAATATTCGCACTCGGTGCGACCCTTAGTCGTTCGCACACCGGCTACACGACTGTCGTTCTGCAAGACCTGCGTCACAGCACATTGCTCCACAACAGTAACACCTCGCTTAGCCGCCTCTTCAATCAACGTCTCGCACACTTGCTGGGAATCAGCAACACCATCGTTTGGTATCCACAAGCCGCCTACGATATCATTGATTTCTAGCATCGGACATTTTTCTTTGCATTGACGGGGGGTCAGGACTTCACACTCGATGCCCCATACCCTGAAAAGTCGTTGGAGGTCATTTGGGTTCCGAACCCCAACAAACCACAATCTCGTCCGATGGCTTTCGCAATACGCTAAATAACGCGATCGGACAGAATTTGGCGGTGGAAAAGCAGCAAATACGCGATCGAGAATTGTCAGCAAAAATCGACAGCATTTCGAAAGCAATTGGACAAGATTGTGGTTTGTTGGGAATTAAATATCTCATGGCACTTACACACTCTGAGATTTCATTCGACGAAAATGCGTCATTCGGTCGCGAGTACGAGCTAAATTCAACGAGCCACATTTCTTCCAGCCTGTCGCCAACCCTCGATCCGTCAGATCTTGATACAATTTTATGGACTTTTGCGCTAAGACGACTTGCGAATACGTCGGTTTGAAGGCACCGACAAGGCCATTTGCAGTCCAGGTCATTCCACCACCCGTTCTGGAAAAATAAATAGTTAATTTTCGAGAATTTTCTGGAGAATTCAATCCACTCACCGTCCTTGCTCCAAAACTACCGTCTTCGGACCCCAACCAAGCAGCGCCAAATGATAGGCGACGGCAGCACCTGAAACCCCCCAAAACGTCATTCACGGACCACGATCTTCTCAAATTTTGCGGCACTCACCCAAAATACCACCCCCACAAATAACTACACTGCTCTGACGAGGCAATGGATTGCCGGCATATTTGCTTTCCTCCGTCGATGATTCGCTGCCAAAGCCGCGACTTGTGCACAGATTGATAGATTGTTTTGAAGTTCCACATTTGAGACGTGCCAAACGACCGTATCGACGCACCGACTCGCATTTCAAACTACCTCGTCCGTTCGTCAACAAAAACATTTTCAACGACGAAATTCCCTACGTCGGTTCATTTAAGGATCAACGGTGATTAACCAACAACGCGAATCAAAGCTGAACTCGTTCTGGATAATTTATACAAAGCAATTTGACGTTAGCAGCTGTTATCGTCCGTCGATGAAATTGGATTTGTAAACAGAGAGCAACAATGACAATTACGTATTCGAGATTCGAACCAGTCAGTGGTTCTCAAACGGTCTCAAAGCATCACATCTGCTTATTTGATTTGATTTTTTTCTTTCGATTTTATCTATCAAATCGAAGCAAGAGGAAATAAATGACAAATTACGACAACAAGACACGACTTACGTATATATTCGAGCAGCAAACCGACTCATAAATTTTGTACTAAATTCGGGGGGCCTATTTGGTTTTTCATCGATCGCAAAACTGGAAATTACGTATTTGTTTGTGAAAATGAAATGAAAATACCTAGGGAGATTGATGAAAATTAATCGGAGGATTGCTCTCTTTCTCTCTCACTCATTCGCTTTCTTGTTGATAGATTTCGGAAGAATTCACAAAGCATATTCATCGTTGCCTCCGCCAATCGGACGAAAATTTAACGAAACGCCCCAAAGAGCCTTGAACTTGTTGGAGAAATCATATATATTCTATTGTTTCTGTTTCAAAAGACCATTGAAGAGCAAACAATCATTCATTTAATAATTTTTTTATTTTCGAATGTATTTTTCAACATATTTCTCATGACATTCAGTATGATTTGTAAGTATACAATGATAACAGATACGAACTGTAACTAAAAACCATTGGATTCTTGACGAGAAATAGCTTTTGAAAAATAAAATTAGGACAAAATGTATGTAGATAAATCAAAAATTTGCTGAAAACAACCGAGAACTTACTCAAAATATTTCCAAAGAGGAGTTCCAAACTCAAAATGAGAAAACCGCAATCGGTCAATGGCAAATAGCAGTGCATTCTAATGGTGTTGCCAACCGACCGATCGCCAACCAGTGCCATTCGAATGAAAATGCAGTAAAATAAGCTGATTTGGTCCAATATGTGTGACTAACAACAACAACTAACAACTAGCTTCCTATCTAATGAATTGAGAACACAACACTCAACGATGGGATCACCAAAATCGATGAATACCGACTGATTCGCCGGCGGAGGAATGGGGCGAGGAATGGTCAAAGGAAAATTTGAATCAACACCGAGTGCGGTGTTGAATGTGATATGTTCGGTTAGTATACAAGTTTTGTTGACTGTTTTGATTAAATTGATTCGATAAATATTGATTGAATTTGTAAATATTTGTCATTCATAAGCTGAACGTTTTAATGGTGTTATTCTATTGGACGAATCTAGGCAACCTTTTCAATTTCCTGCTAGCTTCATTCATTCAGGCCATTGCGGCTCCTGTTACGGTCTGCTTCGATTTCTAATGCAAGAATGTGTATTGCTTATGGTCCCTGAACGAGCTCTCGTCGGAATGGAGAAGCGGTGACACTTCTGGCGGTGAATTTATTTTATTTTCGACGAAACGGTTGAGATTCATTGGACTGAGAACGATCCTCCACTTTTCTTCGAAAATTGAACTTGATCCAATTTCATCAAAATAAAAAATAATAATTTTTTTTTAATTCAAATAGAAATTTATTTAATTTGATTTTTTAAATTACTTTAAATTAGCTTGACAAAAAATAATTATAAATTTAGCAACAACAAAAATTGAAAGAAAAAAAACAATTTATTTACAAAATAAAACTTGCGAAGCGGAAAAATGAAGAAAGAAAGTAAGGAAAAGAATTTCGTCAGGAAAATGAAGGAAAAAAGTGCCATTTTGTAAATGTAACGATGTGCATTCACAGCCAATTGGCATGTCTGCGGAGCACTTTCTCCGATAAGCGTTCCATGACATACCACTTGCGTTGATTTGTGCGTTAATTCGTTCATTTTCCTGTGCGCAACTTTGCGATCGAAATATTTCCAACGACTCGCGCAAAAATCAAACAAAACAAAAAGCAAGATTTTTTTCTTTTGTTGAAAAATAAATAGATTGTTGATAATTATAATACAAACTAAAGAATAAACTCAGAAGACAAAAGACAATGACGAATATGGCAACCAATTTTCGAATCATTCTCCAAATATTCCATTATTTACAATTGGGGCGATGAATCGGCATCGACTGTGGGATGGATTCATCACTGCAAGCATTTCGGGGAGTAACTAAGGCCGACGGTGAAGGGCATCGTGGTGGCGGTTGATGGCGGACATGCAAACTTTGAGGTCTTCGCTTAGCTTCATCTCACCGACCGTTAATAAATTCTAAGGAATTCCAAATCGCACTCGATCCCACTTCAGCCAACCAAAACTGTTATCAAAATCATCAAACGTGTCGTCTCTCTCAATTCAACAGCGTTAATGGAATTACACCTCAAACAAAATATGTTTCAAAATTCCACATCTTAATGCTAATTTTACAAATATACAATGATATCAGTTCTCTTACAAACCTAATGCGAAATCTGACGAGAAAAGGTCATTTCAAAATATTGAAATAAAAAAAAACGTTCAATTACAATTCAATGTACACCGATCCATTCAAATTGACAAATGTCACACGAGTAATTCACATGCGGATGCTTTTTGCCGGTTTTTGAATTTTATTTCATTTTTTTTTTTTATTTTTCCGTTTTTGTTTTAGTTTTTGTTGGTTTTAGATTGAAAAAAAAATCACAAATCACAAAGCAAATAAGCCGATTCTGTTTGAGAAGTTTTCGAATGAATACATTTTTTTCTCTCCGCATCTCTCTCTAAAAAATAACTGTTTTTTTTCTGTCTCATTCTTGGTTTTAGCAAACAAAATAAAAAAACCTTTCGTTTGTTCAGTAAGATCGGCCAATGTAAATCAGCATACATAAAACTATTTGCATTCTATTGGCCACGTAGAACGACGACGTTGTAAGGGAAAGTGTGCCAAAATTTGATAACAGCCTTCATGAATTCATTTTATGTTTTTTTCACTTTTTTTTCGTTTTTGTTGCAGTTAAAGTGAATACCACCACATACGAGGATAGTCCTCCTAGCAAAGATCCATCTGGTATGATCTTCGTGAATGAAACGAGCTGCTGTCTGCTAGACGGTGCGAACATAGCAGAAGAACTTCATTTCAGCACCACCCCCAACAGCGACTACACCCAAATCACATGGATCTTGTGATCAGCAATCATAGAACTAAAAAAAATGCAATAAAAGTATTTATTGATTAATGCAAACAATCAATAGCATGTCCGCACTTGTCCGAGGGGAGGTACGCATCGATCGAGTGGTGCCTTCGATTGAAGTATCAATCATCGCTGCGAGAAGCGGGCAAAGAAAATTTGTTGAAATTTTTGTGATATTTGAAAACTTCTTGAAAAATATGAACGACTGGAATTCATACGCATCGAACTGCTATCGTTACTGCTAGGCTAACAAACAGCTATTATCTTAACTAAAGCACACGCACTCACACGCACGCACACATAGAATAGTAAATTGTTGTTGGTTTCCCACTCCATAAGCATCTCCTTCCACTTCGCCTCGTATCACTTTGTGATAATTTCCGCTTATTCGATGTGGTTGCCTCGGCTGAGATCCCATTTGGGTCGTGGTCAAGGTAATACTTCAACATAGTTTTCAGGAATAAGCCCAGATTTACCATTTAAGGTACCGTCGAGCCAACCGGGCTCATTTGAGGGACGAACTGCAATTGAAAAGAGATGCGTTAGAGATACTTTCGATGGTCCCCTCATGGGGTCAGAGACTTACCATTGGTGATGATTTGATTCGGCTCGAACGATAATTCACCGTCATTCTCCGCCAGGCAGGCATACAGCGTCCTAACTCGTCTGAAACCGACCAGAGAAGCGTTAAAACCATTACGATTCCGACAGGATATCCGGGAGTACTTACACGTTATCCCTCGGCGAGTGATATCGCTGCCTCGAGATATCTTTAGTACGCTGAGTTTTCTTCGGCATGAAACTCTGACTTGCGTCATCACGAATATAACTGCTGTTGGTGTTGTTGTAGTCCAAATAGGTAGGCATTGGAGGCGGGGGCTGCGCTTGTTGCGGTGGCGGCGGTCGTGTAGTGTAGGAATGATTCAACGATGACGTAGAGCACACCGACTCATTGGAACTGCTTGTCGAATTGATGCGATCCACTATCGATATCGGATGCACTAAATTGCTCTCGCTGTAATTTATCGGATTCAACCGGGTTTGCCCATAGATCCCATCGTTTGTACTTCGGGACATGGCCGATGTCAAACTGATTGGGTCTCGACCTAAATTCGTTTCACGCGAACCATGTAGCAATTTGTCGCGATTATTCAAATGATTTGGATGATGTGGCGATACGGTCGGACCGACAACTTGGCCACCGCCACCGCTGCGATGTATCGGTGATTGGTTGTTGACGTGATTGTTGGCATTCGGCGGTGTTGACGTTATGTAATTCGGTTCTCGGCTGATGCTGATCTCTCGTGTTGGTACCGCATGATTCAAATCGCGATTCAATGATGGTGTTGATTGATTCATGTGCGGCTTTGATTCATAAATCGGATGATGGTTTTTCACATTTTTCCCAGTGTTTTGGTAGATTCCTAAGCCATTTGGAATGTTTTGAAGGCTGGATGACATCACAGTGTCGGTGTAATTGGATCGGGTCACCACTCGCACTACTGGCTGGGCATTGTTCAGGGAATTTCGACTGGAACGATAACCACCGTATGTTCGTGGAACTGGCTCGGGGGGACTTGATGTTGTGGAATGTGTTAGATAGTCAGTTGATTTTCCTGGTGCATTTTTAAATATCAAATCGTAGTTCTCAATCAGAATCTCGATGACAACGTTATTGAATTTTATATCCAAGATGGCAGCCAAGGTTTCTTCCACGGCTCGCAGTAGAGTTGGTCCAAATACGACGCCCAGGTTGAAAACAGACATTTTGTTTTTATGGCATTTCATTGATACACTGCAACGGTTTGAATACAATGGCCGATTAATTGATGAGCTAAAATCACACACGGCGATACACTTACGCTTTCAAATGTCGTATGATGATCTCTAGCATGTCAAAATTCGATTTAGGCAATCGATACACCAACGTATGAACGTCGCTGATTCGCTGAATTCGAGTCTCTTGTTCTGAAAGCAAATACATCCTACATGAGATCCGAGCAACCTCACCTCCTTCATACCACTTACTTGCAGCCGCTATAAAGCCATTATGAAATCGATATGTCATTAATGGTTCATGTAAATTCCGTAGATAATGTTTTAATGCACTGGCTATTGTTTTCGTTTCTAACAAATCTGTGTGTTGCTCTTCGTGAAAGCATTGTAAACGCTCTTTCTCAGTCTTATTTCGATCCATGCCAAATGTTATTAATTTCGTTATTTTCGTGTTGACTCCACCAATGCGATAAAGGCCTTCTTCTTCCAAACCTCGCAGTTCCATCACCTCAATACATTTCCGTGCAAAGGCAAAGCCAACATCATCGAGGAGATATTCCTCGTTTGTTTTTGATTTACCCGGTGCCAAATATGTCTGTGGGAGAAATGGATCAGAAATTAGCCTAATTTCGGATAGGATGGATCACAGGCAATCCCCAACTCACCGGTTCTTTGCCATCCATGGCATTCAGCCACACTTTTCGGTCCTCCTCGCTCAACGCTTGAAATGTGAATGTCAAGCCGGGTTTTTGGTCAAATGTTAAGTCAAAACAGAATCGTTTTTCAAAATCGGATGCACGTCTCGTGCATTGGACTAGAGTTAGGTGCTCTGGTGCGGCTTCAGTTCGGCCAGA
>JANSTV010013341.1:0-16474 GCA_027564135.1 Lestremia cinerea
TTGGGTCGGGCTCTAAATCAAATTAACTGTAGTGTCGCCGCAAATCCCTCATCGATGTTGGCATATGTCCCATCATTCACTTTCCCGTTTATCTTTTCTTGTTTGTGTCGTCATTGTCAGCGGTGGCAAGTAACGATGGAGAAGGGTGAAACTGTTTGTGCAGCCGCTAAAAAACAGTTTTCAAATGGCATGTTGGCAGACGAAGATGCTTAGAATCATTGAACCAAACTAGGAATTTGTCAATTCCGTAATCGAAGTGTTTCTTTTCTCTCCGTTTTTACTCTCTACCTTCCCTCTCTTCCTTTCTTCGGGAAATTTATTTTCTTTTGCCCAAGCTGCCGAACAGAATTGAAGTCAAATTGCGAAACGAAGTGTTCCGCAATGCTTTTAAAAATCAGCCAACACATACAACGATGTAGTAATAAAGAACCAGTGAAAAGCAGAGCTAAAACGTTGGAATCTTTTCTTTTTTTTGCGTAGAATCATATTCATCCTTGTCTTTGCATTACGTTTACTTTCCATCTCGTTATCTGCACGTTTACCGTGTTTTCCAAGCGTATTAAATCCATTCATAGAATCCGTAGGCAACATTAAGGCTGTGATCGTCGGATTGATATGAAACTGGTTAAAATTTTGAGTGCTCTTTTGCCGACTTCCCGCAGGGAATACAAATCTACGTCGGCGGTTTTCAATTGGACCGTTTTTTTCTTCGTTCTTTCGATTTAAATGCCTTTGACGCATTTTTCGTCAACTTCAGTGTCATTAAAATTCCGGTTTTTTTTTTCTTTTCGGAGATCCAACGGTGGAGACCGTCACATCGATTGACATCTGACGTCAACCATTCCGTTTCACCTGATTTTTAAATTCCACAGCAACAGTTCTAGTGCCACTCGTCTAACACTACCTTCCATTCCATTCCCCTATAAGCTAATTGTTGATTTCCCTTCATCACGTCTCCTATCGCATTAAAAGGACACGGCTAAGAATGACATCGTTCAAAAAATCAAGAAAAACTGTTAATCAAAATTACCATGAAACGACGAAGCGAAATGAAGAACGTTTCTCGAAGCGCCATATTCAATTTCTCTGCAAGAACAACTCCCCATCTTTGAAAATTGTCAAAAAAAAACTAAGAAGAAGAAGAAGAAGATGAAGATGAAGAAGAAACCCTCGATACGAATATTAAGGGCGCATCTCCACCAAAGTCATTTCGAACACAACGAAAGTAATCATTAAAAATGCGAGTCGCTGAATGGAGGCGTTCAATGCATCACTCAGCGATGATTAAAATGTAAACCATTGCTGTGAGCGGTGACAGAAAACCCGAAAAAGAGGAGATGGGATAAAAACCGTATAAACGACCGAGCAGCGATGATGCCTCGCAGCAAAAGCCAAAAATTCAAATAATTTTTATGAACAATTTCGTGTGCTTTTTTCGCCTCAACGTTCAAGACACGATACCAGTTAAGTGCTAAATGTTATTGTGAAACGATAACAGCGATAAATCGAAAGAATGAAAACGAAATCGATTTTGTGTGCCAACGCGAAAGAATCCTATTAGTTGATAGATGGAAGAAAAATGACAATAAAATTTTGCAAAAAATAAACACAACAAAAGGAATAAAGGAGATGAAACGAAACGGAAGAATCTCATAAGGCGAATGCACGATTCGAAAGTTTCTCGGTACTGTTGTTGTTGCCTCTGCTGTTTACAGTCAATGTTTGTTCGGTTCATAAAGCACTCGTGGGCGCATTTCCTAAATGAAATTCTTCGGCTCTGTCTGCTCTCGCTGTTGGGTGGATGTCAGTTTCGATTCTTATCCATTTGTGGCATTTTTCCAGTCAGACAATTAGTTTGACAATGGACATACCTGCAAACGGTAGCCATTAGCTGTCCTAATTGTGGTATTTAATTGACAAAAAATCTCAACCAGCGAAACGTTTGCACGAGGGATCAACGCCACAATGGAGAAATTGAAAGAGTCTGCAAATAGCACATACTTGCTTTCAACAAGCAGCCAATCTGTAATGCTCGCTGATGTCACACGAAAGGAAATCATAACAAACGTAACCATTCCATTCGCATTTGAAAAATGGTGAAATTGATGGTAGTCTATTTGGATGGTAACTTTTCTGATAAATTCCATAACAAACATTGTGCTTTATCTATTTTATTTGAGACGGCTTTTCTACACTCAATGAATGGAGTCATTCTATCGTTTCATTTTCAAAAAAAAGAGCTGAGGTATTTGCGAAAACTTAACTTTCCCCTTCTGAATGCCACCCACCGAACCACACAGTGTAGAGAGACGAACAAATTTTTATTCTTTATTTTCCTTTTCGTCTTTTTTTTGTCTCTTCTTTCTTTGCAATCACGAGAAATTCGCTTATGTGCTCGCTGAGCTGCGGAAAGCGGAGAGTTTGCAACGAAAAAAAATTTGTGAGACAAAAAAATTGGACGAAAAGCAACTGGAAGGAGAAATTGGAAAGGCGTTTTCCGTCTTTTCAGCCCACACCAAATGTTTTCCAGAGATTTCATCTCATCGGCAACGATTGTTCAAGCCTATTTGCGAGGAATTTTCCAAAATGTGAACAAAACGTAATGCGCAACAAGAGAGATATATATGCATTTCGCTCACACACACACATATATATATATATATATATATATATATATACCCGCAATCCACAATTCTTTATTATCTCATGTCATTCGCAGGTTTTCACAATCGTCATCATCTTCCTCATCTGCACAATGATTGTCGGGGCTTTCTACTTTTCTGCAAAGCTTGACTTTATTTCAATTCATCACTTTGACAGAACTGAACGTGGATAATTCTGAATGCTGCTACCAATTTCAATCGAATTGACTTGTGAGTTTTGTGCTATTTTATTTTGTTGGGTCGCTGTGCGATTCCAATCGAAATTGCTCGTCGAAATCAATGAGTAAACAATTTTGCGAAAATTCAGCGATTACTTGACGGATAACGTGACGGAAGCGCTCACGACACAAGACGATGAACAATCTCATATTCAAACATGAATGTTGAATATGCCACAACCACAGAATCACCTCGTAGCGAAAGGACCTCGTCGACATTGGTCTTTGGTTGTTTACTTGGCAAAACGACGTGCTGTGTTGTGGTGTTTGTTTGCGGTGCATTTTGGCACAGATTTTTTCGTTTAAGCAATGGCGTATTTAAATTTTAAAATCATCAAAGTGAAAAATTAGATTTTCACCGAGAGAGTGGAAAAGGTAATGATCAGCCAGCATGTCGTCGGGCCCCCTTCAAAGCGCATCAGCCTAATTACGAAAAGCAAACTAATTCACGTGAATTTCATCTCGTTGAGTAACACATTTTTGATAGATTTCCCCCTCTCCCCTCGCCCTGCCCCTGGAATTTTCACAAGTCGAAGTAACGACCATCGAAATCGGTAAATCTGGTGAGAGTGAAGACATCATCTACGATGCCCCAATATTTGGATTTAATTAAAACGCAGGTTGAATCCCTGCCAGAACGAAGTACGAAGTATGATAGCGACGAGATGACGTGAAAAGTATCATCGCCGAAATGACGAAAGTCGAAATAAAACAGCAAAGAAAAAATGACAAGAAAAATGAGAAATCTCATAAGAAACTTCTTCGCTGCTCTCATGCTCTTCAGAGGGGCGCGATATCTTTTCTCGAAATTTTTGACTTGATACTGTTACAATCCTGATGTTCGACCGTATACCTTTTTTACTTCGTAATTTATCTCCACAACATCCAAAAACTAACACAATGCTTACGAAATTAAGGAGATGATGTTTTCTTAAAAATAATGTCTTGAATTATACGCAATGTTTGTGCAAAGCAGAGACAAGGGAGGAGGTGGAGAAAGGAGAGGAGGAGACTGAAAAAAATAAATAGAGATTCATCAAAACTTTTGTCATCATTCCATGTCGTTGGAATGGCTTGCGGGAGAACAGCGAAGAAAGAAGGAGATCAGCTAAAATGCCAATTATCATTTTGCATATTCTCGGTAAGAAGCAGCCAGCAGCGGAATGGCTTATTGTGAGGGCCCATTCAGTTTGCTTTGTCACGAGAGGAAGCATGCATGTCTGATGATTGGACTGGTATTCACAATAGTGGGAACAGAGTAACGGGCATGTGTGAGTGCGTCAATGCCAGAGTATGCGTGCTGGTGTTGATATCAACAAGGATAATAATAAGAAATAATTGCCTTGATAATATTTGTACGGTAATTCTCTTTTCTTGGGTGTGTATCAGTCTGCGTGCATTCCTCGCATGAATTCACATGCTCTATTTGGCTTTTTCGTATCACTTCATCAGTACAATACCAGCCGGAATGCTGGGTGACATTAAAAATTGAGAAAGAGATGAGAAAAGAAAGTAAAATTAAATACGAGCATCCCAGCAACCCAGCCAACCATCCATCCATCTAACCAGCCATACATTTGTAATGTTAGTGGAAAACTTTTCCATCCGAGTTTTGTTGGCTTTCCTCATCTTTTTTTTCCTTTTTCTTCTTTTTCATTTTCGTCTTCGTTTTCGATTTGTTTCTGTCGCTTTCATCATTCTTTCATTCATGAAATATGCTGAAACGGTTAGAATTGTTTTTGACCTGTTTTTCGTATTTCTCCTTCGGCATACTTTCATTAAGAGTTTCTTCAACAATGCGTAATGTTTTTAATGATCTGTTCATACTGTTAACTTTTCCGCTTGCATTTGTTTTCTTTTTTTTTTCTTCACTTTTGTACATCACATTTCCATATACCACATTAGACAAGTTCGGAAAAGCGATGCTCTAACATTTTTGGGTGAATGGGGTAGGGTGATGATGGTGATGGAAGAAGACGTATAACGGCATTAATTTGATGGAGACTTTCTCCTAAATGGGAATGTGTTCAAGGATTATATTCTGGTGTGATGTCGTTGATGATGATGATGTCGATGATTCTGTATCAAGTCAGCTTAGACGGCGAGCGCTCTTGTTTGACTCGATGCGTCTACTTGTGCATGGGTGTTTGTCTCTTACGGTGTCAAGATACAATAAGGCGAGGAAAAAATGTCTAATTAACAGCAAAAATACCGAATTTGCGTGGTAATCATGCAATTAGGAAGTGCTAAGTACACATGGTTGGGATGACATCATTGCTTGGAGTATGCATCCCATGAGAATGGAGGCCACAGTTCCTGATCAATGAGCCCTAGATGATTCCGTTTGCACGACAATCGCTCTGCGGGGTTACGCTTAGTCTCCGATCCGAACTGAGTCTCAATCCTTTTTTGATAAACAACAACATCACCCCAAACCATGATAAGATATCGCTCATTTCATCCAGCCAGTGATGAATGGCTTGATAAGTGATTGGGAGGTCCGAGAGTGACGCTGCTTAATCACTATCGTTTCGCTTGTCGAGACTTTGCTTTAGAAGGTTGTGCAACGGCGAGTCAGATACTGTTTTCCTTCCAAAAACTCATTTCAAGCGTGACAAAATAGAAGCAACGAAAAAACTGATCCCAAATGGGTTTTTAATTTCTCAACTTCTGCTCGAAGCCATTCCGTTCGGTAATTGTACCATTGCCGTCTTCCACAATCAAATCACGATTAATCTAAATGTATTCCATCCACATCAATTTCGTTCGCCTACGAAACGTCTCACAAAACTGGTGACTGTTTTTCGGACCGCTTCACGTCCATCATTCTCAAGCTTTTAATGCAAATTCAGAGATGAGCGAAATAAGACATTTTTTCATTCTTCTTCATCAATTCGAACGGGTTGTAGTTGCGAGTTGACAAAAATGCCTTAATTTTATTTCAGAGATTAATTCGACAATTCATTTTTTTAAGGTCGTGCGAAACCGCAAATTCTATTTCGCGCACAACAAAAGCCAAGAACCATCGAATCGTAGGAGAATGACACATTCAGCTGACTGGTTTACACTGCGAGCCATACACACCGTCACACCGACCAAATCTAATTTTGTGACTAACTCGAAAATTCGCACAAAAGAACACCTCAACGCAAGCGTGTTAGAAAAAAAAGCGGGTGACGCAACTGAACGAGTCTCGACCAACAGAAAAGTGGTGATTCATATGATAGTGGCTGGTGTGTGATCACGATGTGTCAAATGAATTTTAATTTGCGAATTAATGTTGGTTCATCGTAGAATGGACCCATGAGCGTGCTACGATCAAACGGTGGACCCGATCAATGGCAATACAAACATTAGGTTGCATGAGCGAAGAAGAATTCAAGACGGAGGCGAAGGCGATCAACGAAAACAGAGGAGATTCTCCTCAAAGCGACGCCGATTTGATGGCCGATACGAAGCAGAAGATGATATCGTATCGAATCTGTCAGAGGTCTGTTAGCGCTCAAAAGTCACATCGAGATGATCGAATGGTGGTGAAGTTGGCAAAAAAACTCGAAATCGGCTTTGAAACTCTGAACTGTTCATGAACTTTGCGGTGTCAAAGTGACTTTTCGAATCTGACGTTGGCATCAATTTGACCCGACGAACGGAAACCACCAAGTTCTGACAGTCCGATGCATCTGCTTTTCTCACATATTCAATTGAGCCGGTGTGTTTGTGTGTTTGTGTGGGTGCATGTGTGTGTGTGTGTGTGTGTATGGGGAATATGTAAGTGCTAAGCTCCTATGTTGGATGCATGTTCCGACCACATTCTCATTAAGCACAAATTATTAATTGATTGTTTAAAGTTTTACACATAATTAAACATTGTATAAAATAACTACTTACACGGCACATTGTGCACACACACGTGAAAAATACAACTGCTTTCACATGCATGGCACAAAACTCTTGACAGCAACTGTGTCAGAGATTATGGTTTGCTGTAATGCATGTGGTACTCTCTGTTGAAAATGCCAACGATTTATCGTTTGACTTGATGCAGCCAACAAGAAAAACGATTCTTGATATCTCTCCGCGCTTTACATCATCATCGCTTCAATCATTCCGCTCGATACAGCTGCTCCGTCGTTGGCACGTTTGGCTATCGTTTTCATATCTGTTTCGTCTTGTTTCGCGTTTCGTTTGTTTATGTGGGGACTGGCCATGTTCGTTGCCACCACCATTTTTATACATCACAATTAATAATGTTGCGGTGCTAATTTATTAACCAAAAAACAACCAACGAAAAAACCAAAATGAAACTGTCAACAGTCTAAATTGCACGGAAACATGAAGGACTGTCCATTGGTGGCGCGGCGCGATGGTGCCAAGTGCCGAATGAATCATCGGCAAGTTTTCGACACAATCCCCTCGACCTAATCGAACTACCGCCGAATCCACAATTGATGGTCAAACCGACTCTTTGGAAGAGACCTTAACCGCTCGCACTGAATATGCTGGGGCTTTCGTCGAATTATTTATGAAATCAAGATCTATAGTTATGACTATCGTTACGGTTATGGTCTGGCCACCGTTGTGGGCAGAATAGAATATCTTCTTGTTAGCGCATTTTCATCGTACGTTCGTTTCTAAATGAAATACCAAGTCTCAGTAGATCGCTTCAAATGTTCATTTATTTATCAGTATGTCATTGTTGACCATTATTTCAAACAACATTTATAATTCAATTAAAAAAAAAATGTGCATTAGTTTCGTTCAGTCATTGTTGGCAAAAAGCAGAATAGATGAGCGAAAAAAAGGAATACGAAGATTGAGAGGGAGCGAGAGAGAGAGAGGGTGACGAGGAAAGAAGAGGAAAGAAGAAAACGTCTGCACGTTTTTCTTGGTGCGCCTTTGATTTGGTCGACAAAAGCATGAACACTGACATTCCTCCGTCGCCGAGTCTGACGCTCTGCTGGAGGAATCGTCCATGTCGTTTCTCCATCATTTTTCAAGAAAGTTTTAAGAAAGCAAAAGAAATACCGGAAAAAGGGACATAAATCTAAATAGAGTGGTTTGTTTGTGTTTCTGTGGATTGTTAATTGGGTTAATTAAGCACTTTTCGAAGGGACCTTTTTTTGATTGCTGCGGTTTTGTTTCACAATTTCGAAACAACTGGAGGGGAACCAGTCAAGAAATTAACAACGAATGAATGTTCTGAACAACAACCACGACGATGACGGCCATGACGACCACAAAGCAAAGGGAAGGCAAATCGAGAAGGCGAAAAAATGGTGTGTGAGTGTGTTTTTCGACATGCTCTCAGCGCTTCAATTGTGAGCGATTATCGTTTTAAAAACGTAGCGAAAACACAAGCTAAATATTTTTACGCATTCCCTGATCTTTCGATGATTGCACGCACATTGAATTCTTGTTATTTGGAAAAAGGCATCAACGTGATAGCCAGCACGATCTCTTTAACCGCCTTGTCTTTGATTCGTGCGTCTTGACTTGTCTATCAAGACGAGTATCAGCATACATATATGCATATATATCGATATATGTATATTGTTTATATCGAATATACACGTTTCAACATGTTGAATATTGTTTACGAATCCACCATTGGATTGACTGCCGTATGCGTTATAACGCTATATCGCTGTGTCGTCAGCTTGCCAGTATAATCGTCATTCATTGCCGTCGCTTATAATTTGTGTAGGAAATAGTTGATATTGCATCATGTCTTTGGGTCGTATGCGAATAAATATATATATAAATTCGTAATCAGAACACGCGGCATGGGGCCAATAATTACGAATTTTTCTTTCTTCGGTGCGAATTGCGTATCTTTCGTACGGGAAAAGAGAGGTTCGAGAGATTTTCGATGTATATGTGCGTAGACAAGTGTGTTTTGGCTTACGTCAACGTTACGTTGTGGATTTAGATCGAGAGATCCGCATTTGTCATTTGTAGAGTGGGCAAGGCGAATGAGATCTCATGGCCAAAAACGATTTGGATGCATTTTGAGCGGAATCGGTTCGAGCCTCCAACCAGCTACTCTTTCCTCCAACCTCAGCGTCAAGTCCACATACGACACAGGCATATCGAATTGTGTTGTTCTCGTTCACAACAACTAACCCGTTTTTGCCTCCAAGAAATCGCCACACGCAAACTTGAAAGTGAAATTCAAGCTGTTGATTTCTGATTAAGCCGTTCGCGACCCTCATCTTATCAACAACGAAAAAACTGATTCACACATTCATCCGAGTGTGACTCTAATCTGGATAGCAGTGGTCCGTCTCGCCGCTTATGTGATGTCGCCCATAAAACAAATCACTCTTTCCACGTTTCGTTGGTGTTGTTGGCGAACGCATGTTGTTCAAAAGTGAAATGATAGAATGCCTATTGCGTTCTGAATTAAATTCATATTTGTTTACCGCATTTGTTTACTCGGTTCTTATTGTTTTTTTTCTCTCCTTTTCTTGGTCGCTTCGTCTTTGCGGTCGAGCCATGTTTTCTTTCTCTTTTCGTTCAGTTATTTACTAAAAGCGACAGAAATGAGAGAAAAAATGAAAAAAAAAAAAATTTGAAGAAAAAATGAGAAAAAAAGAGAAAAAAAACAGAAGAGGTTTTTTTTGTGGCGATACATTTCATTCTGTTTGTCAAATCGCCATGCGGGTGTACTGTTGCTAAGACATTGGATGAATTGAATTGAATTGCGCATGTCACACTTACGGATCTTTCCGGGGTGACGGTGCACGGTGAGTGACAGATGTTATGGAATCGTTGTTATTCCTTTCGTTCTTTCGATACAAACAATTGATCATTGCTGTTGACTCGGTTCATAGCCATTCTTTGTGCGGAATGTAATCGAATTGCCAGTGGAAGAGCGTACGTATCGCATTGTTGATGCGATGCACATAAAGTGTTTTTTCGAGGAACAATAATCCAATCGAATTGCATCATTCGGTTGAATATTTTTGATCTCTCGCTTAACCTTCAATCGTGAAAAGGCGATTAGTATGGTAATTTCACTAATAAGCTATCATTTGTCTGACAATGCAGCTCAAGTGCAATTATAGCAAGTTGAAATTTGCGAAATAATTGAATCCAATCATTCGTACGAGTCATATAATGGCAATAAGACGATTGATCTCCACTTCATATGGGAACGGGAACGGATGATGGTATTGCATTCGACGAAGGGCTTTCGAAAGGGTTCTCTTTCATCTTGGGTGGATATTGAACAACTCGAAAGTCGAATGAGAGCCTGAGCAATGTTAAGAGGAGATGACTCATCGAGGCATTCATCCTGGCAGACTAGTAATTGGGGAGCTCTTCGTCTTTCCACCGAAAACAGTGGCTCCAAAGCGCATCGCACTCAATCGAAAAGTTATTCTACGTATTCCACTTGAATTTTTCGTTTTTTGCGCAAACACCTCGATTCTCTCTCATTTCCAGAGAACTCTGGGAGCACCAAGAACACACGCATGCGATTTTCCCTCAACATGCAGCGAGCCATGTTTTTTCTTTCCTCTCTTTTTGTTTCTGTTTTATTTTCACACACAATGGATTAGAGGAAATATTATACATAATGTCAGCGGTAGCGGCTGCCGTTGCTTCATCTATTCATGGCGTTTTTGCCAACAGCATTTACATGCTGGCTTGTTGACTGGCTGGCTGGCTGATGGAAAATGTTTACAAAAAAAAACGCAAAGTAAACCAAATACCGGAGCAGGAATAACATCGCAGTAGCAGATAGCGTCAAAAAAGAAAAAAAAAAAAGAACGGAATTCAAGAATGGAAAAATGGCTGAAAAGAACGAAGCCGATCACGAAACCAAAGAGAAATAAATAAATTGTCGAAGTGAACAATTTCGAAATGGTCTTTTGGTTCTGTTAATTGGGCACACCAGAAATGGCTTCCACCCGATTCTCATAAAGTAGATTCATCGTTGATCGATCATTTCGTTTCTCATTTTCGATATCTATCAAATCTCTGACGTGACTCAGCACCCGAAAAACCAGCTCGCCGCCTTCTGAAGAGCCAGTGGGAATCAAGATGAATGCTACCGTTGACTTTGAACTACCGCAGAACAAACGCAAAAAAGAAAGAGGCAAAAACTGAAACGTCGCACAAAACACGCGCAGGAAGTATTTGATGTATTGTTACGTCTTCGTGTGTTTCGAAAATCACTTTTGCTGACATATCAAATGCCGGCTCGAAATCAATCCAGAATGAAATTTGCACGACTGATTGATTTTTCAACATGAAATTATGGCCCGGTTTACAGTTACGTCGAACATTAATTATTCATTCCTCTTTTCCTTCGAACATATCCCCCTGGATGCACTCACATGATCCACCTTTAACTCAATTAACCGAAAAAAACACACACACTTTTTTTTCGTGTTGTTGTTCCTTTCGACATCAAAGACGTTAAGAGAAGTAGAAAAAAAAGTTGAGGCGAAAAGACCAAAGACAAAATAACAAAATCACTTCCGAGTGATTGTTTTTTCGTTCTCGACTTCGCCTCTACGCTGTTCTGAATTGGAGGCAAGCAAAATTGTTCAGGCTTGATTGTGTTGCACACTGCGTGAAGGTCGTTTAGGTCAAATGAAAGACGAAAGAGTTCCCTACTGTATGATGTCATGGAGAGTTGATGCGTCCAACAATAGGAAATGGCTTACATTATTTACGTTTTTTTTCGCTCTCTCTCTCTCTCTTCTTCTTCTTCTTTCTCATTCTTTTCGTTCGTTTTCTTCTTGTCTTTGTTCTGACCCAGACAAGGTGATGCGAGAGAAGTAGAGAACGTCGCTTCCGTCAAAGATGACGACGACGACCAGCCACACAAACTATCAACTCGAACGATTTTCTGCATCGCAGTCAAACAATGAATAGTGATAGATTATTTTGCCATTACCGTGTGGTTGGTGAAATTGTAAGAGAATCATGTTGGGTTATTCGTTGCAGTTCTAATCTTCCGAGACGAATCTGACCTAGTGCATGATGGAGTCGCTGATTTATGTGTTTCTGATTCGGATGCATGATACTCGAGTGAGCAAGGAGAGACAAGGAACACGGGTTCCTTCCTTCAAAAGAGACCAGTTTCGCTTGATTGACTTTGGACTGGTTCGTTTCAACAACTCCGTTTTTGGTTCAAAATTTGAGCGTCATTCAAGCACTTATCCTAATTCGCCAAAGCATCCTCCGGGTGTACCTCCCGGGACACGTCCTCTCGAAAGCATGTCAGTCAACGCAATATCTAGATTGCATCAGCAATTCTATTTGTTCAAATAATGATGCAAAACATTCTCTTCATTGGCATGAACGGTCATTACGTGCACTCACCATTGCGTGGCGATGTTCTCGTCGTATTTGCATTGCCCTATCCGCGCACAAGTGCCTCTCTTCCATCTCACTCTTTCCTCCTCATTTTCTCTCTTTCTCTCTCATCCTCTCTCTCCATCTTCGCGGAACATCTGTAAGCAAACATGAAATGAATCTTCAGCTCAACTCTGAATTCTATTCAATTTCCATTCAATGCCATTTCGGTTATACGCTAAATCAATCTGCACCATATGAGCAACGGCTGGAATATTTATCGACTCATTTTCCAATATTTGTCATGTTGAGCCAGCAAAAACATGTTGAATGAAACAAAAACCATTTTTCAATGCTTTATTGCTGAAATGTTGCAGAAATGATTGTTATTATGCAGATGTTAGAATATGTCAAGTGCACACCGCTGCGATGTAGTATAGCCCAGCCCAGCCGTAGTGATATGTGTGCGTGATTATATTCGAATCTTTCGGTTCGGTTCGCTTCGAAACAAAGTGCATGTCTCAGAGGCAAATGCTAAGGGAAACAACCGAGCCAATACATGGCAGAAGAAATCAATAAATCATAGTCGACGTTCGATAGTTTGTTGTTCGAGCAATGGCACCAGGCGACCAGCAATCGATGGCCATGATTATTGGCATTATTAAAATCATTATTGTTGTTTTTGCTCATTGTTATTCTCGAAACAAAACCTAAGAACCATTTAGTTGTTCCTTCTTAATGCAGCAAATGAATAAAAGGAACGGCAACGATAACTGGAAAAGAAAGCAGGTTTGTTTTGCTTCGTCATTTCTAGCGCAGCGCTGTCATATCGTTCGATTTTGAGAGATTGTCTCAAAGTTCCACATCTATTTGGGAAACAATGACGATGCCGATGACATCCATGATGATGATGATGATGATGACGATGATGGCGACGACGACGACCAGAAAATAACATAGACAAACATTTTTTGGATTCATATTTCAAAATAAATTGGTCTCATATGATTTCGCTATCCATGCAACATCTAGTTCTGCTTCTTCGAGCTCAACTTCTTTTCGTTGTTTTTGTCGATGTCGTCGTCGTCCTCTTCATTTTCCTCTTCTTGTTCGCTGCTTGGCGTTTAAGGTCATGGTGTTTGTACGCATCTGTATTGATGAGTGTACGGTGTGCGATTCGCCTCTCTGTGTGTGTGCGTGTGTGTGTGTGTGTGTGCTGTGCTGGTGTGCTTGTGAATAATTTTTGCTTCGTTTAGTATATTTTTTTTTGGTCGAAATCGACGACTATATTTTATGACTCTTCATGCTTAATGCTTCTTTGATGTTTGTCGAACATTTTTCATATTCACATTCGAAAGGAGAGTACTTTAAATTGATCTGGAAGAATAAAAACAAAGAAAACGCAAAGTCGAAAAAACAACGAAGAAATCGGTTGCCGTCCATGCGATCCCGTTTTCCGTCGATGCTCTTTATTTGTCGATTCGATTCAGTGTGGGTTTCGATTTTGATCTTTTCTTTGTTGGTTTTGCTGAACCATCGAATTTGGGCTCATTTCTCGTTCCAATGTCGTCGTTTCCACAGCGCGGCGCGGCTCTGTACTCGGAACCGAGCCTATTGAATTAACTTGAATGCGTTGCGTTGTGTTGCGTTGCGTTGGTCAATTAAACAATTTTAATGCCGCTTATGTTCGCCATGTCGGTGTCGAAGTGTGCATAAGTGTGTCGATTTCTGATGTGGAAGATGACGATGTATTTGAAATAATAAAAACAGCTGACAAAAGAAAAGAAACAGAATACGCGTAAATGAGAATGAAGCCAAACGCGCTGTGAAGATGGTTGCGACGCATGGCATTCTACATGACGACAGGCCGTGTTAATAAATAATCCTTATGTATATCGACGATATGATTGTGTCTAGTATATCATCACCTCTACAACGATATGTATATTACATCCATAAATGTTTAAGCAGTTCATGAGATGGTGTTTTATACAGTGAGGCCGATCCAATTGGATCGAAATTGCGGCAACTGTAGTCGACGCTGGCTGAAGCACATAACGTTGATGAAGTTTTCTCTGCCGCAATGATGGTTCTGTTCCCAATTCGTCGCTCACCAAAATCACTCAGAGCGGTCTCACTGCAATTATTTGGTTGATGGGTGCGGTGCATACAGTGAAATTATTATAATGATCCGAGCACAGCAAATGAATTGGAGAATTAAGGCGACCAGAGATAATCCGACAAACGACCGACCGACAGAATGGCAACAACAACAACTGAATTTGTGCATTTCGTTTTATCTTGATTTGCAATTCAAACCAAAAATATGATGAAATAAACAAAAGTTGATCGGTTAAATGAATCGGGTAGATGACTATTAGCGGTTGGTTGATAACATGAGGCGAATGAAATGGTGCGATTCGCAACGGGTCTCGTTCGTTTGAGCTCGAGTGATGGGACGGAGAACAGAGACGAAGCTCTCGAATGATCGATGACAGTGTGCTGCATTCTCCCTGCCTCTCCATCCGTTTCGTTCTCTCTCTCTCTCTCTCTTTCTCCCTCTACCTCCTTCTCTCTCACTCTTTCCCTCCACCAAATCAAAGTGAATCCCATTTCACAATATATTGTCACGGCAAATCACCACCGATCAAAATGATTAAGTACTTTTCATCGTTTTTAAGTACTATCGATTTGCGCTATTGTTAATCGAATCACTCATTACCAATGGCTTTCATCTCACTGCCCTTAACTGAAGCCGATCGATAATTCAGATAATTGAATCACAGCTAAACTACTGGTTGCGAATGCCATCCCTCCATTTGGCTGTCGATCTCGAGCTGATTATTTGCGAAAAAGGAATTTTAAAAAGCGTGAAATATTCCTTCATTTGACAAAAACGCCATCGATCATTCTCAAATGTTCATCGAACAAAATTGATGAAACTGAAAAATGCCGTCAGAAACGAACGATGATGAAATCAAAAATACTTCAACTCTCGGCAATAATTCATCCATTTTTCATGTTGGTTTTTTTTCTCTTCGTTTGTTGGTTTTTCGTCTTGGCGTTTCTTTTCCGTTTCTCAGCTCTGCTCTGCTCTGCTCGCCTCTTCTGCTTTGTGTCTCTTTCGCTGGCTGTGTTTTCGTGTTGATGCCCAGAGTTGATCGAAAGAAAATTTACTAACAATAAACCTCAACACAACAAACCATAGAATATATCTTATTGTTTTGAGTACAATACGAATGGAATCGATAAATTTCCTTTGGGTTTTCACGCCATACGTGAATTTGTGTGAATTTTGTGGAATCGCCATCGTTGATGGTCGACGTCCCTTTGTTGATGAGCATTCGAGACGATTCTTCAAGATATCGAATCTTCCAGATATGTATAATATCGCTGAGTTTTTGTTTAATCCTTTCGGATGATGAGCAATCGGTCCTATCGACAATTATCACTCCCATCATCCCCACCACCACTTGGCACCGATCGATCTGTCCGTTCATGAATGTGAATGCGAATACGAATATCGAATGGAAAAAACCCATCTTCAGATGTTTTGGAGACGGGCTGTGTCTGTTCGTCTGTACCTGTATCTGTATCGGTGTCGCTGTTGCGTTGCGTTGCGTTGCGACTATTCTCGAAAGCATTTCTCGTCGGCCCTCGTCGGCCGACGTACACTTTTCTTGGGAGGTATATATTCCCTTCGTGGTGCGACTTTTGAAGTCACTTTTTTCCACTCCACAATGATGGAGACGATGCATTGACAGACGTAACAATAGTGTGCGGCGACTACCAACTACTGACAATATTGTGCATGATATTAAATGTACGTGCAAACATCAGCATGAAGGGAAAAACGACGGAAAAAAACAAAACGCAACGAACATATTTGTATGGGTCGATTTGGTAGCGAGGCCTCATACACATGCACACACATGCACACACATCTCTCTCTCTCGATCAGACATCAGACGCAACTAGGTGTTTTCAGGGTTTTGGTCTTTAAATCACTCGGATTGAGCTAACGTACCAGCTGGGCTTACCCATGATTGGATGTGTGCGTGTGTGCGTGTGCTTGTGTGCGTATGTGTGATGGTGCGTTTGTGTTACGCTCCGACCTTGTTCAAACGCGTAGGCAACTCAGCTCATCCCGTTCGATTGTTTTCCCAGAACACCTAGTCCCTTCCCATGTGCCGCTAACTCTGCTCTGCGATGAAATATATCATTTTGTAACAAAAACTCATTCGCATGGAAAGAAAATTAATATAAATGACCTTTCTTTCAACT
>JANSTV010013452.1:0-16472 GCA_027564135.1 Lestremia cinerea
AATATAATCCGCTTTCAAAAAAAATCTGTAATGACTTTCATTTCACAAGCAGCAGCAGCAGCAGCAGCAGCAACAACAACAACAACAATAGCAACAACAACACAAAATAACCGCATTGCGAACATCAAAACGATAAATTATCGGTTGTCCTTTTCGGTGCGAGCAGCAACGAAAATCGGAAAATGCGGAAGAAAAGAAATGTTCCCATTCTCATACCACGAATGCCAAAAAGAAAAAACGAAGAGAAAAAAAATTAACTCATCTATGCCAATACACACGCACCACACACGACTCGACGCCGAAAAGGAGTCGAATTGAGTGAATCGAAACCATTTTTTTCTTTCTTTTTTTGCCGACTTCAATGACTGAAATAGTCGATGGGGATTAGAATTTGGCAAATAAATCAATAGCTAAAATGAATAATTAACGCAAATCCAATTTATAATTCAACTTGATTTCAGACTGATTGATATGTGTGTTTGAAACGTTCATCCAACGCTTTGGCGGTGGTTGATTCGCGAATGGATGGATTTTTTTTGCTGTGGCCGTTATGCCCCACACAATTGATTCTTTGTTGACCATACCTTTCCAACAAGCAAAATTATGTTTTATGTAATCGCGAACGTAGAATTTTCTTCTTTCTTTGTTTTTCAACACACAAAAGCGCAGCTATTGCTCGGCAAAAGGGAAAAAAATTTTGCTCCACAAAACAATTGACGAGGGAAACAGTTCGCAGTACAAACAGATAATGACAGCAAAAGCAATGTCAACAGTGTTAAAACAGAACAGAAGAAAAAACCTGCTGTTTATTATTTATTTACTTCTTTGATGAGCAACCGAACATGATACTAAAGTTGAAACTTTCAATCAACTTTTACCGCACTGTACTATTTCTGGTTGACCAATCGTTCGGTGACGTTACACGCGTCTAAGCACGATGCGAAAAGCTCTGCAACTGAGAGTTTTGTGGAAAATACTGCATTGCTTCTCGTTTCGTTTTTCGGTTCTCCATTCTGTCGTTGTTGTTGTTATTGTTGGGCAAAGCGAATAACTCCTGTCGGTGTGAGAATATATATATACATGTTGGGTGTTTATGGTGAATATGCTACAACGACATAACACACATTAATGGTGCGCTTGGTCATGGTTAGTGAAAACGTGCATACGGCGGGGCTTATTCGATCAAAACCATTGGTACGAGCTTGAAACGAATTTAAACGGCAAACAAAGCTCAGCCACGGATAATTCACGTGGAACAGGTCCTCATGAATATGCGATTCTGCTCAGAGAATTTTCACTCAATTTCGAGTGAGTTGAATTTTGATCGGTTCTTTGAAGAGCGTCATGTTCTGAACCATGTTTTTCTCCATATTTTTTGTTTTATTTTTCTAGCCTGCTCGTCATGTTGAGTGTATGATATCCCCGTATGCGATGTGTTGTTTTTTGTTTGAATGCCGCTGATGATTTATCAACACAATAGATAAATGTTTGTCTCACGCTTCCATCGATCCTTGTAGAAAAGATGCTCTCGATAGTTCAGTCATTCAGAAGTGGATTGATTATCATTTCCTTGACACCACTTGGATGTTTCGATCAAGTGTGAAGAAGGTCCATCGATTTTAAGCATCGAATTTATGAGGCGTTCGAGGGTCTCTGGTTATTTTTCCACTGATTTTTTTTAGAGCATCCATTTGACTCTCTCTCGTTGACGTAAAAGCAACGTTTGACCTACAAGTGCATGCCGTTACAATATGACGTCATTTACCTATACAGTGACGCACATTATAGTTCACATTGGTTCATTGATCCGTTGAGACACAATGGCACAATGGTTCATTTAAACAATTTCGATGCGATTTTTGAATTGAGATAACTGCACACAGAAGCATGCCACTTTAGTCACTTTATTGACACTGAAACAACTAATGAATAGAAAATTCTCATCGATGGCATCGTATTCAGCTTGCAATTCTAATCGAAAATCGGTACTCGACATCGAAGGATCAATAGAAATATGTCCTTTTTGTTCTCTGAGATTCGCTCTTTTGTTTCAATAATTCTATTAAAGTGTCAATTGTTCGATTAAATGCCCGTTCTTTTCTTAAATAATTTTTTATCCACTTTTTCTCCTTGATGAAAAGCCATTTCCTCATTTTCCATACAATGTTTTTGAACAAACTTCGGAATGCTGGCCGTTTTTCATTATCGTAAATGATTCAAATGTATAAACGCATTGAGTACATAATGTGGGTATGCACTGCAGCACAGCCAAGTACATAATGCTGATAGTCGCGCTCATTACTGACAGAGCTTTGTCCGAGGAAAATTGAGTGGAACTCGTCAGGCGCAAGTCACTTTTTCCATGACGATAGTCCGCTGTCCCCATCACATCTTTGTGCCGCTTCATGTAAACAAGAACAATACGTCAGTTGAGTCGGTGATCGTCATTTGTCTATGTGAATACGACACAGACATCCAAATCCAAAGAATGTAAGATTCGTACTAGCAATGCTATCTTTTATTCATTCTAATGTATTCCCTCGGTTTCTCCATTCTCTTTTGATCGTTTCCTTTTTCCATATTTTTTTCCATTTCTTCAATGAACTTATGTATTCTTCGGTTTATTCACGCTGACATTAAAATATGCTTTTAAAGCATCACTGAATTTCTGATGGTGTTCATTGGCTTGATGCGAGACCTAAATAAATGATATTATCCGGTCGTGCGGTGTATGCTGCAAAGTCCTGAGTCGCCGCACCATCCATATATAGGTCAGTTCGCTAACTGGCTTGTACATATCCAAAAAATACATGCAATGCGGCAAAGTGGAAGAGAAAAACGAAAAAAGAAAAACGAAAAAAGAAAAATGAAAAAGACGAAGATGAAAACATAACAAATGGGAACAAAACACTTGAAATATTCCATCAATTATGTTCTTTTTATCTGTTGACGGTTTTCTCTTCCATTTACCAACGCAATAGAAGACATCCCAACCGAAATGAAATATGAAACATCGAAGCCCGCACGGGATCAATTCCTGTGCACTCAATAAAAAGAGAGACACACTTAGAGAGGCATTGCAAAGTTGAAAACGAAAGGATAAACTTTGTACGCTCGAACTTGATTCAGTTGACTGACAATACAAAAGCTGCTTCGTCCAAATCAAATATCATATTCCACCCAGACCTGTTTAGCGGTTAATTCATGTACCGACCGAGGACTCGACTTGAATCATTTATAGAAAATAACATTTCCTCGAACAGAACGAAGAAACAAACCATGAGCAATCTGCATGGCAACGCCGAACGAAGGAATCGATACAAATAAAACTGTTGAACGTTGGAGGTTTCAGTTTGTTTGATGAAGCGAATAGCTGCAAGCATCATGGACGATATGATTGTCAAAGTAAAACTAATTTTTTTTATTTTCCTTTTATTTTTTTGCTGTTTTTCTGAAATTCAAATGAAAGAAAAACGACAGAATAAAAACGATTGTGTCCTTTGCCGGCAGGATGATAAGCGGTCGCTAATCGAACGGAAGCGAAACATTTTATTTTTGATTGTGCAGTATTTGTCGGACTATGGATTGAACAGTTCGGTGTCGGCTCTGATGAAAGAGGCCAATCTACCATTGAATTATCAATTATGCGATAATGTTGATTTAGATTCAATGTACATTGACTTTTGCAGTTATCAAAAGTTGAGGTTGGGAAAAGTTCCTAAAATTGTGAAAAAAATTGACCAAGATGCGGGCTACGCCACTGTTCAAGCAGCCAAGCCAAAACCAGCTCAGCCCCGCCCTAAGCGATTGAGTTCGTCCGCTAGTACGGAGGCAGTGGTTATTGAAGGTGATCCACTGAGCTCGGTGATGAGTGCCTCATCGCTATCACTTTTGAACAAATCACCAGTAGAGCCAAACGGGAATGAGAATTTGATCGTAAATTCATCGATTGATTTTCTGCATCCACTTAACAATCACGAAAACTTCAGTCCAGAATGGAAGGACATGGCTGAAATGATTCTGAGGTGAGTTCTGGGTAGTTGCTGCACAGTTGATTCAATCCATCGGTCTTCCGCAGAGATGTGGTGAAAAAAGATTGCAAAATCAAGTGGCAAAACGTTTGTGGTAATCAAAACGCAAAGATGGTACTTCAGGAGAGTGTTATGATGCCACTGGAGCATCCGGAGCTGTTTTCGGGGTTGACAAAGCCATGGAAAGGGATTCTGTTGCATGGAGCACCTGGTGTTGGGAAAACCTACATGGTGAAAGCGTTGAGTTCGGCGACATTCGGGGCGGTTGTGTTCTTCAATATTCATTCCAGTTCGATTATTTCGAAGTGGCGAGGCGAATCAGAGAAATTCGTCCGGGTGAGTCGGGTGCACAGAAAACTCAAACTCTAGTTCATGAAGTGGACTCTCCCTTGCAGGTGCTTTTCGACTTGGCCAAATTCTATGCTCCATCAATAATTTTCATAGACGAGTTCGAAAGTTTGGCATCGAAGCGGGATTCACCAACTGAGCATGAAGCCTCAAGACGTTTCAAAAACGAATTCCTGGTACAAATCGATGAGCTCGACTATGAGAAATCGCAGGTTTTGCTCCTTGCAAATACGAACTTGCCTTGGTGAGTTGGAGTGGATGCCTGACGTTCGCTACGGGGTGCTTAACTAGAGCTTTCTTGTTGAAGGGAAATCGACCCAGCCTTCCTTCGACGACTGGAGCGAAAACTCTACATCGGGCTGCCCGAGCTGGATGACCGCATAGAAATCATCAAAAATGTATTGCCAGTCGCGTCCCAATGGAATAGGTCTGTTTTGAGAGAACTGTGTTTGTCAATGGACGGCTTTACAGGCGATGATATCCGACTGACATGCAAAGAGGCATCGTTGAATCAGATACGAACGGCACTGAAGTACGGCAATGGTGAGACGTCATCTGTTTCAATTTATGCTTTTCGAATGAAATTGAGCTTCATTTTCAGAAAGAAATAATTCGAAGATACCCGCGGTGTCACCATCCGATTTGATGGAGGTTGCTCATAAAATAAAACCATCAGCAAAATATTCAATCGGAAAACATCAAGAATGGAGCGAAAAGTTCGGAAATTAAATGAGCGTATAAGAGCAATCTGTCGTTTATTATTATCCTAAATGGTGATTTTAAAATAGAAGAGATAATCGATAAAAAGAAATCATTGTCGATTTCGTTTAGCCGGATGTTGTTGTCGCTGGTTTTTCTGCTGGGCCATCTTTTGGCCTTGATACAAGCCAGTGTAGTATCCGCTCATGTACCACGCCATCAGCATGCTGGATAAATGCTCCGAGTCCTCAGTTAGGTCATTCAACATCGGCGGCATTGGAGGTGGCGGTGGAATCATCGGATTCATACCAGCAGCATCGAAGTAGGAAGCTCCGTTGCAAACTTCTTTTAATCGTTGAGTATCTTCAACAGGCTGCCACTGGCTTTCTGTTCCATTCGTCTCTCGACCTGCATCAGATTTCTGTTGCTTGCGTGCTTTAGGGCCCCATGTTGGCAGCAAATCTTCGGAATGAACCAACTGCTCGTTCTCGTAGCCAATGAAACGCAGACGGAAATCACCATTTTCTTCAATCGACACGATTTTCGCCTCGTAATCGATACCATCTTCTTCGTAAGTCGCTCGAACGAAATCACCTACTTTGTATTCTTCATCGGACTCTTGCGATTGGAGGGCTGTTTCATTGTCCGTGCTCTCCGCTTCCGCTTTGTTTGTTTGCGTTGCAATCCGTTTGGCCACCTGCTCCCGGTGCAGTTTGACCGATTCATCGTAGGCTTTGATTAGCAAAGAGTCATCCCAAACATCAGCGTTTTGCAGATTGACAGACTGAAAATGAAGAATCTGTTGATTCAATTTTGTCGATGGCTCACAGCGTTCTTCGGAGTCTTACCTGTGCAGATGATTTTGGCTCGCTCATTTTGTCCGATTGACTTTCAACGTATTTCTAATTTGATGTTTCGGATTGTGTAAAACGATTTACAAACACGTATTATTGGCTGTTGACGTAACCTCAAACGCAAACAAATGTCAACCGAAAATGGACCAGACTCTTGTCAATCGAAATGGATGCGTTTCATTCCGATTCGAACGGTAGATATTTCAATTTCTGTTTATTATTGTATGCAAAGAGTTTGAGTTTGAGACATTGAAGGGGACTTAATGACTACTGCGGACGATATGAACTTGAGTTTAATGCATTCGGAGCAAAAAAACAAAATAATTTTCCGAAGCCGCTTTGCATATGCACTCAGACGAATAAAGTTGAAAGCCGACATCGGCAAGTGGAATTTTACGCTTTTGGCGACACCAAAAGGTCTCACGAACGCCTTTACAGTTTATGCGAATCTGATGGAACGGATTAGCAGCCCATCTGAGGATCATCAACACATTGACGCAGGTAGACTGTGGTGGTCGTGTCGTAAGTGGCTTATATCTCGATGCAAATGCACACCTCGCATTTATTGCTCCAAATACATTGGCAGTGGCCAAACTCGATTTGTCAGTGTGGGCATTGTCGCTGTCGCAGTCGTTTCTATGCAATTAGGGACCGCAATAAAGCATTGTCTCAGGTACACAGGACGATCAGCATCAGCAGCTATTCATCATCTCGTTGTTGTGTTCGTGTTCGGCACATCATTCGAATTTCGCCGTTCAAACCGATAACAGTGAATTATTTCTTCTGAAAGAATTTCGTCGGTCAAACCGATAACAGTGAATAATTTCTTCTGAAAGACTTTGTATATTTGAGATGTGAATTTGAACCGACTGAAATTTCGAAACAATTCCTTTTGCAAATTGAAACGTGATAATTGAATTTGTGTTGGTAAATTTACCAAATTCCATAGTGCGAAATTCAGAAATAGTGACGACATCCAAATTTGTGATCGAAGGTGAATATTAATTTGATATCAAACATGGGGATTATGAGCTGGATCAAGAAGAAGTAAGTCATTCTTTTCACAATCCCGTTTTCTCGCTGTCGTCTGAACGATGCCGCCTGCCAGTTCAGAATGCAGCAGATGAATTTATTTTTGATTTATATGAATGCGCCATTTTGGCTAATCAACACACCCGGTTCGCTTCCTAACCCTTTTGCAATAATTTAATTTCCAGAGAAATCGATGTTTCGAATTTTAAACGTCGTGAAAGTGCACCGCCAATTTCTGCCAAGCATTTCGACCCAAATAAGTCACGTGACGAGGCATACGTACGCGCTCTAATGAAATTCAACGAGTGGCGGGTTAACGAGCGAAACGAACGCAATTCAGACAATATCGATGACGGAGAGAACGATACTGAAGGTGAACGCGAGAACAGGATCGAAGACGAGAATGCGGCCGATGATGAATTATCGAATCATCAAGACGAGTTGCTAAAAAATAGCAATAATAGACTGAATCCCGGAAAAAGAGATATTCCTGACGCCGCGAATAACCAGAAAACACTTCAGAACGAGCAAATGTCAGGTAGCCCACCGAAGCGATTGCCAAAAAAGATCGCAAGGCACTCGCTGCCCACGAATATGTCTAAATCGAAGTATCGACCGAAAAAACCGGAACCATCTCATGAAATCATACCAGAGACCGAATTGGCTGACGAAGATGATGTTGCAGATGCAGAAATTCAGGAATTCGAAGGAGCACATTGCAATACTGGATTGTCTGATGCCAATTGCGTGGAAAACCTGATGAGTCCACCGGTGAAATTCTACAGAGAGAACTCCAATCCGTATCCCGTTGAAAGACCAGTTCAACCGCCGCCTGCACCCAAAATCGATTTCTTGAGCGAAAGTTACATTCGCAAATGTCCGAAAAAACCGAAACGTACGCTGCTCAAGCGGCAAGATACGAAGAAGAACACGAAGGAATTGGCTGACGCTCATTTCAATGGCTCCTACAAGAACTATGAAATGAAGTCGCCATTTTTCAATGAGCAAATGCTTCGGCATACATCAACAGCCGCTTCGTCATCGAGCATGTATTATGATGGACAATATCAGTACCAGACGATCAAGAACAAGCATGGTGACTTGGTTGAGTATGCTCTGCCCGCTTGTGAACAGGAAAACTTTGCGGTTCCGCCACGAAAAATGAATGCCATGAGAAACACGCCTACTTCGACCGGCTTACGTGATTTTAATGAAATGCTGGACAGCCTTTCATTCTCCAGTGGACTCTTTCCGAACGTATGCCAAACACCGAAGAACCTAATGAACGTTAGTCAAGTAACGACGTGCGATCGAAACAAGAAATTAACGTCCGATGTGATGATCACAGATCTGGACAAATCCATCGAAACGGAAAATCGCAACTCGAACATGATTTTCGATGATTTGAACTCTCTGTCCAAATGGAGCGAGAATCTCGCCCGAATGGTCGATCCGAAATTGAAATCGATCAACGGTGTGCTCGTTTGCCAGGACAGTGAGCTCAAGCCGAAGAAGAGCGTGTTGAAGAATACCTTCACTCTGCCCCTCGACATTATGTCCGGAACGTTCCGAAAAACGACGGTCACATTACGAAAGCATGGGTTTGATGGCGTTGAGGATGGCGCTTGTTTGCCCATCGAAACGGCCCGCGTTGCAGAAGAGGCGATCAAAAAAGACTTGGAAATTTTGAGGTAATTTTTACAAATTTCTTTACTCCGAATTTGGTGTCAAATTTTCCTTTAATTGCAGTCAATTTCGACATCAAAGCATCATCATGTTGATGGCATTATCGTACAACACCGAAATCAATGATGTCACACTGATCTTAGAGCCAGCTGATTACACCCTTTACTATTACTTGCATCAAATGGTGAGTAGTCAGAGAAAGTTCCAAATGACAAGTCCGCTCGCTAAAACAACGAATCTCTTTTTTTTCATTTCAGGGTGAGAAACTGAGTTTAATCGACACAGTGTCGATCGTACAGCAAATAGCTAGTGCGGCATTGTATCTGCAGGAATGTGGCTACATCCATTCAAACATTTCGAGTTCATGTGTTCTGATTCAGAATCAACCGAACGAGCATTTGGTTGTGAAGTTATCGGCTTTTGAACTGACAACTACCGTTTCGACCAGCGTGCAATACGAAATTGAGTCAAAATTCAAGAGGAATTCAAAAGCATTGAAGTCAGTTCATGACAGCTTCTATAATACCCAAAACGATACGGTATTCTCTCGAAATGGCGATCACAATCGCTATCGACAACTTTCAAAAGAAATATCAACTTTTGGTATTTCAACCAATTCGAATTTGATAAACGGCATCGAGTCACGTTTCCTGCCGTACTATGTTGACTATCGACGCCAGCTGTCACTGTATTTCTATCGTCCACCCGAGCTATTGACCTGTACTGAACGGTTCGTCTATCCGACGAAGAGTTCCGACGTGTACTCGCTGACTCTGCTCCTTTGGGAGATCCTCAATCAGTTGGTACCGTTCTGCATTTACACCGAGGACGAGCTGGAATATAACTACACGATCCGGAAGGCATCTCTGCCGATATTCGAGGAAGAGCGATGCATACTTTTCAAGCAAATTTTCAAATATGGTTTGGAAATCGATCCAATCGAACGTAGCATGACCGTTCAGCACTTCATTTCATTGCTCGAGGATATCAAATTTGAAATTCATAAGGAAGAAAGAGGCGGTGCCACCGATCGATTAATGGAAATGTTTCGGATTGAGGATGATGACCAAGCGGATTTTTTTGAGGATCCAACGAAAGAGGAGAACTTTTACGAAAACGATGATTTCTTCCGATCGACTGCGATCGAATCACCGAAAAAGAAAGTGATTGAAAATGCAACATATCTGCAACCTCAGTTTACTTCTCCAATTAAAGAGAGATCGCCGATGAACCATCTTAGCAATTCAACACTTCAGCAGAGTATTCTCGACTACAATAAATTCCTTCCTCCAAAAGGAGGAAGCACCCTGAAGCGACGCAAGAAATGGGCCACTGCCAACCCAAAGGACTTATCACTGAATGAGGGTGATGAGGTTTCAAAGGTGTCGGTCAACGATCCTTCGAAGAATTCACATAATAACGAAAATAAATGCTGTAATTCTCCGAATGGTGACGACATAATTGGACCAATCGTTGTTCGCGAAATTGAGTTGCCTTCCAAGCGATTAATTCGAAAACAACAGAATCAATTTTTGAATCAAATGCTGAGTGCTAGTTCAGAGGCGATCTCACCATTGACTGAGACAAAGGATGAGACAAAAAGTGAATTCGTCGAAAAAGCTGAATCGCCAAAGACTATTAAACAGGAGGAGAAGTCACCAAAACCTGAAACTTTGATCAAAACCACTCGACAAGGGCCCAGTCAATCAGAATATCGATTCAAAATAGACGACTACGTTGTGCCAAACAATATCATCGCCCGAAAGAATAAAATCCGTCGAAATGCTTGGCTATCGGCAAATAAATCGCTTGTTGAACCATTTGAGGAAAAAATTGAGCCTAAAGTGGCCATCGTGAACAAAACTCTACCGAATCTGCTGAATAACAAAACGCCAGAGAAATCGGATCATGTCAATGTCAGCATCAAAATACTCCACAAACAAGTAACACCTGTGACAAAGAAGTCGGATAGCGAAGAATCAACAGTCGTAGAAGAAGAGACTGGCGAGAGTCCCTCGGTTTCATCGCGAATTAAATTCTGGAGCTCCCTTGAATCACCGCCTTGTGTCGCTCCCTTAGCGCAAACATCAGAAATAATCCCAACCGAACCAAAAAAAGTGAAGGATATCGTCAAAATGGCAGAGCAATCATCGACAAGAGAAACAAAAACGACGAACAAGCAGCTCTTGCACGAAATCACCCAAATTACCGAGGAAATTTTGTCGTTCAATTGCTTTGAAGAGATCATCGAGAAGAAAAATAACTCGAACCTCATCGAAGAGATGACCAACTCCATCATTGCGAATAACGTTGAGATTGTGAGAGGAAAATTCGAGGCGATCAAAGAGAGAAATGAAAACTGTGAGCTGAAGAACTCGCTGGTCAAACATAAGTCGATGGATGCCACCAACACCTTTGAAACATCGCGCTTTGAGAAGAGCATTTGGCAGAAGGAAAATGAGATATGCGTTCAGTCGAAGGCATTGATGAGACTCCAAGAGGCCCAAAACGATAAGGCTGACGGCTCGTTTGCTCTAAATATCAAGCGGAACTCAGTTTTGGAGGCTGTAATGCGTATTGAAGGTGCCTTCAGTACAGATCGAGCGAACACTCGATTGAAGAAAATCGACAACAAGTTATTCTATGAAAAAGTCAACAACACAAACCAGGACATCGACGAGGCTGAAGTGGAAGAAGCGGAGGAGGATGAAGGAACGGGAGAAAATGCCAACAAATGGGCTTTGTGTGCTCCCGAGAATAACTCGCTGTATGCACAACCTCACTCGGGTGCTGACAACAAGATGAACAGAAGTAAGTAAAAATGTCAGAAAACGATTTCTTCTGAGAACTCGAAACTTATTGGAGCCTTTTCTTCGTTCTTCTATAGAAAATTCGACCTTGATTAAACGACGAACGGTTTACCGCGAAAGCATCATTTCATCATCGTCATCCACTTCAACAGTAGACGTTGCAAAACAAGAGCAATACCGAGATGCCCAGTCAGTTCTGAGCGCGCAAACCAACACAACAGCCAATACACCAGCAGTTTCGTCGTCCGCCAAGAAGATGACAACGCGAGTCACAGTGAATCTCCGGAAAATCAACCGCCGTCTTTCCGACGTCGGTGTGATGCAAATGCAAAACCGATCCGTGGCCGATGTTCGACATTCGATCGGAAGTGAATTGGTCGTGAATCACGTGACACCATCGAGGAATCAGACTGTCGTTGGAGACGGACCATCGGACCGCACTTTGAAGAGACGTTGCCACAGCTGTGCATTAGTCGCCGAAAGTAACATGAATTTAACGAATTTCGATGTCACGCAGTCGTCAAAGGACTTGCTTTCGTCTTTCCGGAATAAGCCATACAATGTAGGTCTGAGGGTGATTTCTGACAAGCGAATCGATTTCTAACAACTTTTCCATTTCTTTGCAGGAACATGAATCGGTTGAAGATTTGTACATTGACGACGACTACTGCCAGGGCTTATGTCTGGGCGCGAATATGAAATTGGTCACAAACTCAATGGACTTGCTCGACGGCATTGACTTTGATATCATCTCTACGACGACCACCGAGATTTATGAGGAGGAAACAACCAGCCATCATGATTTCGCACCAGAAGAATATGACCAGACCGAAAATGAGACCGAGGCAGAAACCGAGACCGATTGAAAATTATAATTTATTTACCTTCTTTTTGGAATTTATTTTTTTCTGACTTTTTTTTTTAATAACTTATTTTTGAGATAATTATTTTCTTTCCATTTTTTACCATTTTTTGGAATCATTTTTTTTTATTTCACACGATTTGCGGTAGTATTGATATGGAAATGCTTGCATTATTTTTCGCTGTAGGATGTCGGCTGTAGTATTCCAGCGGATTAAATAAACTTTAATTAGTTACACGTGCATTTTTGGGCTATTTTATTTGCTGAGAAGCTCGTAACGATTACTTCAATCGAATGATCTGTGACAAACGAAGTGGGCGGTGTTGCTTTCTGTTGATGGATTTTTATTGAATATATTTACACGAGAATGACGTACAATAATGAATACCTAATAACAGGTTGTGTTATCAAGTATCCTAAAGTCTAAGCTTATGATCGATTTTGCATTTCCGGCAAGAGATGCTCCAGCGATTCCAAAATTTTTTTCTTATTCAAATACGATAGACCATCCTTCTGCAGGACCATTGCATTGACGCCCAAATGGCTTGTTAAAGCATTGATTGGGAACAAATCGTGAATGCATCGCTGGAAATACGGCAACAGATCATAAGCAAACGAGCAACAAAATTTAACAAAGTTGTCGCGTTCTTTCGCCCCAAGAGCTTGCTGCTCCTGGCGATAAAACTTGAGAATGGTTCCGACAACACTTTCCAAGGACTTTTGAATGAAATCGGTGGCATCGTTAACGATGGCAATGGGTGAGCAATGCCGCAACTCATTCATAGCCGTGAGAATCCCGTTACAATACAAAGCCAATGGTTGGAACGCCAAAAGTGTTTCAGGTGGCGATAATGACGATGGGTCCACTTGATTTGGCTTTTCGATGTTGCTGGAAATGGTTCCCAGTGACATTTTGTTGATCAACGTGTAATTTTCCATGGCGAGCTCGAATTGGTGGGTAGGCTTCAAGACAGCTGCATCGAAGTTCCTCAAGACCACTCTCACGAACACTGGAATCATCAGACCCCGGAAATCGGCTCCGACTCTACTGAAAGACAAGCCAAAATACATGCACTGCCCCAAAACCGTATCCAGAGATGTTATTCCATTTTCTAGGTCGATCTCGAGAGTTTTCAAGAAGTTTTTGATCTGGAAGAACGATTGAGTAAACCGGCGATTCGTGACAGACAGCAAAGATTGTGAAAACCTCACCTTTTCGTGAAGCCACGTATAGAAAATGTTGCCGGTGTCGTTGATTTCATTCGCCAAAAACGTACTTTCATCCTCTGCGAAGGTGGCTCGGTACTGAGTGATGATGTTGAACAGATTGACGCGACTCAATTCGATGGTTTTGGTCAAGTGGTGTTGAGCTGTAATGTGAAATCACATCAATAGCTTTTAAATGACTCTTGTCGAGAGATACGCACGATCCTCTGTTGGAATATTCCCCAATACACCGGTGAACCAACTGTCACGAGCTTGCAAGAATTTCAATTTCAACTCTGCGTTTGAGAACGCTTGCATTCGTCGAAGATAGCCCACCACTTGAAGGCACTTAGGCAGCTGTAGATCAGTTCTCAGTTGGGCAAGGAGTTGAGTGAGCATTGTGTGCCAAGAACCTTCGATGGCAGATACGATATTCTGGAAAAAAAGCGGGTTTAAGAACAAAATTCTTTGTTGATCTGAGCAAAAAAAACTCTCACATTTATCACAGGAATGTCTCCATGCTTCTGACCCATCCGCTGGACGTAAGCAGCTAGTTCCAGAGCCTCTTCATATTTGCCCTCTCGAATGCATGTGTCCATCAACTGTGGCAGTTCCAATATCTCCAGCAATTGGGCATTCCGCCGTAGAGTCAAGGAGTTCAACCGCCTTGAGGTGTTTATTTCGCTCGAAGCGTTGATGAATTGCTCGCATTTACACGTCAAATTCGGAAGGTTCTCAATCAAGCTGTCCAATTTCTGTTCGGTGTTTTTGAATTCGGAAAATATTTTTCTCGAACATTCTGAAGTTTGAATGAACGTTTTGTAGTTCGAAATCGCTAGGTCTTGAGTCTGTTCAACAATCGCCTTGTAGTCTTCGGTTAATCGCGATTCTTCCTTTTTGATTTGCTCGACTTTCATCGAACCCAATTTGTAGATGTGTTCCAGCAATTCCGGGCATTCTTGAAGGTTGTCTGTAGAAGAATTTAACATAAATTTTCCTACGTCTAAGTGATTATTGCACGGAAGCTTGAGTTACCTGGAACGCCGCTTGGAAATATCAATTTGATGAGCCGTTCATTTTCGTATTCCATCCTATCGAAAAATGTTCAACAACTTTGATTTGATTTACAAATTGTCAACGTCAGTTGAATGGCCAAATGACTAGTCATCCAAAATGTCAAAAGGCTTCGTAGTGAAATCCATTCGATGCACAAACCTTTCAATTAGTTCCACATTTGGCCACCAAACGTCAACGCTCGAAAGTCGGTAATGAAGTGGAGAGGCTTGAGACTGGTAATGACGAAAAGATAGAATCTGCCCATAGATCGATGCTAGATGATCCTCCTTCGTGTCAACAGGAAGCCTGGTCATGGCATGTATTATAGTTCAAGAGTTGCTCTTGAATGTGTGTCAAGTGTTAAATATTGTCAGACACAATTCGCAGGCGATAAAGAACCATTTGAATGCGTTATCACATGACCAACAGTTTCAAGATTGGGCTGAGGAATAAACGACTGGCACGGAGCCGACAAGAGATGCCAAAAATAATAGAATTCGGGGAAAGATTATTATTTGGATTTTTGAAAAATGTCGTTTTTTCCGACGGATGTTGTCCTTGGATCTCTTTACCCGACTGAATCCATCAATTAATCTTCGTTACACCTTCAAGTCTGGCTCAGAGAATAATCGCGTTGGGGCGAAAGCGGACAGTATCTGCTTTCGCGGTCTGAACAATGGCCAATGGGAATGTGACTGCGGATTGGAGAGCTATTTCGCTGTTCTATTTTTGTTACGCTTCGCTTCATGCTTTCACGTGCCACCATATCCAAGTTGAGCCAAACTTCTGTCGACCAAGGCAACGTCGACTCTGCATTACGGGGTGGTTACCTTCGAGCCCATCGCCTTGTATTTACCAACTCCATTCACACTCATGGAAGATTTACACGAAGAACTAGATGAATGTTATTGTTTATTCTGTTTTGTTTTGTTGAGTTTGTTTGTAAAGCTTTTCACGTTCGCATCGACCATTGTGTGTTGTGTGTACATGGACTCTGGCCAAAGAAAAACATTATTTTCAACGAAAATGAGGATGATAAATAAAATACAACGGAAAACTTATTTTCGATTTCTCTGCACAAATATTTTCCGAATGTATACGACGTTTGTTCAATGAGGAGAAGAAAAAAAAATGTATTGATCATCGTCAACATTATCGTCATGCGTCATCCTCGTCGTGATTCATCGGTCCGAGAGAAAGTTTGATGTTCATTCAGCCAATTGAACCATAATGGTCGTTTGTATTCGTCATCTCATCTCGGTTTGAATTTGATGTCAAAATGAGGACTCTGGCAGGTGGACATCTCGTGTACATAAATAAAAAAACTCTTCATTTCACAAACCGTTTTGTCACGGCCATATCCGCTCTGCCACCCACATTTCATCTCCTCCAGCACGTTATTGGTGATGAAGCAAAAATACATGTTAATATTTTTTACGCAATAAGCTATCCCTCGCTTTTTGTCGATGTGGTGGTGAATGTGTGGCGAACATCAGGGACGGAAATTTTATTATCATTTATTTCATAAAATTTATGTGAGGGTTCTCCACATCGGTTCTCGTAGAGAGCTTCTTTCGTAGGCGGTGCCAAATTTTCTTTTCTTTTTTTGCAGAGAATATTTCTGGAAAAATGGTGGATTCATGAAATTGTTCTTCCTCTTGTTTTGCAAAGTCCTCGAATGTAGCTCATGCACTGACATCATCATATCGCCACAGTGATATCGATTCTTCGAAACAACATTTTTAATCAGAAAATAGTAAATACTTCAAATCTATATCCAAATTATAGTAGAATAACGTTGTAAATTACCAAATGTCCTGTACCGCAATAATTTTCCTGAATTTTCCATCTAATGCACACTCATTCGATATAACTTCTCTTCCAGACG
>JANSTV010013563.1:0-16469 GCA_027564135.1 Lestremia cinerea
TCTCTTCCATTCTGATGCTTGGTGATGTTACTGCTGCTGCCTCTGCTGTTTATTTCATTTTCTTCATTCCCAAACGTACGTTCGTTCGAACGAAAATTATGTACAAAAATGCATTGCTGCTTGACTGCCTGTTAGTGAATTTTATGTTTTGTACGATTTCGACCAAGTTGTTGTTGTTGGCAACGACGATGACGACGACGACGACGACAAAGTTGTCTTGATCATTTTCCTTTTAGCTGCGTGTGTTTTTTTCTCTCGCTCTCTGTTCGTTTCATCATACGATTTCGTTGATGTTGTTACTGTCGACAATCGATGATATTGTCGGTGATGTTCGCTTTGGTTGATATGATGGAAAATGCAATGAATTTAATATAAGGTAATACGAGTACTTGTTTTTTTCTCCACCAAAGTGCAATGATCCTCGTCATTGGATGGGTTGCGTTGAGCGTTTTGCGTTGAATAAATCTAGACGGTTCATCGTCGGTTATTGATTTTGATGGTGCCATCTCACTTGGATGCGGAAACACATGAAAGTTTATTAGATTTTCGTGGTCGATTTGATTGTCAAAACGTGCGGATTTGCCGTCAAGGTGCGTGAGTATCGGTGACGAGCCGGGCGATACCTTCGATTGCGTCGAACCCCCATTGTTTTCTACAGCAGATGTGTTTGCACAATTGTTTGGAATTTTTCGTGTCGACGAGTATTTTTGAAACAGGAAAACTAACTAGTTTTTCTCTCTTTTTGGCAACGGTTTGTTTTGCGGTTGGTGGTTTATCGCTCCGGTGACGATTCGACCTGTGGTTTGACTGAGCGTTTTCGCACTGCATTGACCCAGAATGCAGTTCGTGTGCTTGTGATAAGAATTCGGGTCGGAATCATCACGGCGTTTCAGGCGAGGCCGTCTGTGATGTAATTGTCGTTTATGATCGTTTTCTCTAATCGAATCCACCGCATTTATTGCCTTGTGATATTCTCGCGTTGTTAATTCAACAAAATGATATTAATTTTTCAGATTCGAAACGAATTTTCGACGAAAATGCCATTTGTTCAACGTGTCGTTCAACCGGTGTATGTGTCACGGCCTAGTCAACACGAACAGAAGTCCACAGCGGTTGAACCATACGAATCGAAAAGTCACACCAATGATGAATTCAACTTCATTGCAAATTTCACGTTGAGCAATGTTTTGCGACAATTGGCGTCGGTGCTGCTGGTAGCCGATGGCATACTGGGTAATTTGAATGAGGAACTCAAATCGATACGAACTCGAAGCGAACATTTGAAAGAGCGCATTCGAGTGGTCGGTCAGAATGTTGAACAACTCGATGCGACTGTCGTTGGTAAGTCTTGTCTATTGCCTGAGCAAAAATGGATAATTTGATTGCATCACGGTCAATTTGAAATTCCAGTCGAAGACGAAAGACCGCTATTTCTCGATGTCGAACCGAAATTCAAATCGCAAAAAACAATAACGACTTCATTGTTTACCGAGGCGACACGATCCAAGTCGCTGAGGAATCTTTACGATGCAGCCGCTCCCACGCCCGTTCGTGTCATCAAAGACATCGACGAATGCGATTATATGTGCACGCCGGTGCTTGGGCTTACCCGACGGAGGATTAAGAGAAATATCGATGTCGAAATTGAAACTCGAATGGTAAGAGACGGCGATGGTGTTTTGAAAGCGTTTCGATTTTTAACAACAACAAATGCATTCTTTCAGCCGGCCGTTATGGAGGATCTCCGAAAATGGACGTCAGCCGAAGCCATTGGAGAGATTACCGTTGGACCGCATTGCGTTACAAAAGTGGCTCCAGCCAATATTCACAATGCCACCGCATCGATCGACAACTCCTACGCCAGTTTCTCAACGTCGTATATGAATGGCATCGATGTGACCGCTGATGTGCCAGACATATCGAATGATCAACCCTTGGACCACAAGTTGCCATCGCCGGAAGAGCAATGTCAAAGCATTGCTAATAAATATCCGGCCGAAATGATCAAAGTGGACACGTCGGAGGTGCGTTTCCAGCGACAGTGCTCAATTCGAAAGTCACTGGGACACGTGCCGATGAGTGGCGCTAGTCGAAAACAACTTGAAGAGGAATCGCTTACGGTGAAACGACGCACGCGCTCGAAGAAAAGTGTTGGCAAACGTCGCAACACCATTGCCGGCACCGATAACAAGGAGATCAAGGAGGCTTGCAGTCAAAGGTGAGATCATTGTCTAGGGTTCGGGCGAAGGGCAATTCAACTAATTTCGAATCATTTAATTTTGTAGGGACAGTGCCCAGGATGCATCAACATCGAAAGCAGATCCATCGTTGCCGCGAAGTAAGTCAAATGACATCCTCAAGGATTGCACTGGCGAGAACATTGCTCGGTTGTCGTTGCGTTTCACGAATTTCAAAGCGCTCAAACAGTGGGGCAAACATCGGCTAAAATTGATGAATCGCGATTCGAAAATTGACGAGAATCCCGACGAGGAGGCCAACGATGAACTGAGTAGCCATACGCAAACGCCGACTGTGAAACAAAAGAAGAAGCCATTTGAGAAAAATCTCAAACAGAATCCGTTGTATTCCTCCTCGGAGCGGAGCTTTACAAATATCTCGCCGGTGGAGAATAAGTTTTCGGCTTCGGTGAACCCGGTGAAGTTGCGAGAATCGCTGACGCGAAGACAAAAGCGATCGCATGCGCATCGCAAAGAAGAGCCGAACTCGTCAAGCGGCAACTGGTCAGCGTCATCAGAGTCGGGTCGAACGTCAGCGTCGAGCGAGATAACGGCTCATCCAAAGTCGAGTAATTCGTGCACGTCACTCAATCAGAGCTACCCTGGAAATCATCCGCCATCGGTGCTAAGTCAACGACGCTTCCTAAACACATCGACTTCCAGCAGCATCACCAGCGATGAAACACTGACACACGAGCTGCATCCGCCGCAAAGCGACTCATACGATGATGAGACCAGTTCGATGTACTCGTGCGACACCGAAGGCTATTTCACATCATTCCATGTCGATTCTGGCCTGAAGACCCTCAAGGAGGAGGACGTGACTGTTGTGCCACCGATGATTTCCACGTCAGCCCTGTCGCCGAACAACAGCACTTCGTTCAGCTCGGGTAACCGGACTATGTCGTCGGTGGAGAATGAATACGAGCTGTTTGGAAAAGGGTCGACGTCCACGACCGCCAGTTCTGCTGGCACCGTGTGCACGGCGCTGCTGGGGTCGCTCAGCAATGGCAGTTTGGTGGAAATGCCTCTGGCACCTGAGAGGAAGAGCTCGTTGCCCTCCAAGCCGTCGACCAGCAATTACGCTCGACCGAATTGTCTTACGAATCACCGCATGAACAACGCTACCTCGAATGTGAGGGATATCGATAGCATCGTCATTGATGACGACAGCATGGAAATCGTTGAAGAGTCACTGCCGTCGCTGGAAGCCGACCATTGCAGAGAATACAATACGCCGGGCGAGGGTGAATTCTCTGAATGCTCAGATGTCGAAGGGACCGAAAGAGTCAAACGCATTCGAGGCAAGACCACCATCAATTCGAGTCGAATCCCTTCCATTTGCGTAATCACACCGTTGACTAGTGATGACGACGAGCGGGCTGCTGTCATCGAGTCGCTGTTCACCAATTTGCATTTGGATGCGGTGGATGGCTTCAGTGGGGGACTCACAACGCAAACCATTGCTCAAATTCATGGTCTTGGAGAGGACGAGGCTGATTCAAGTGGCGACGAGAAACTTCTCAAAGAACTGGAGACACTCAGCCAAGGGCCGGAAATACGCTCGACGGAAGATGGCGATGGCGAGTATGTCACCATTCGACCGAGTCAAGCAAATGACCCGCTCAAGGACAATCTCGATGCCATTCTCTCTGGAAATTTTGACCTGCAAACGGAATACGTAACACTGAATGAGTTGCCATGCAATTTGAATTATGAGCATTCACTTTCGGGGCGGTCCGAGTCGAAAATACCGACCGTCAAGCCGAATGCGAATGGAAAATTTGTGTTTGACTCAAACAGCTTGCGGTACAAACGTGGCTTATGCACGACGTTCAAAGGTCATCGTCAGCCAGTTCCAGTTCCAAATCGAAGTCCCATGCCTGCGCCGAAGGAGCTATCACCAAAAGTCGAACATAAATCGCCGATTTTCAAAAAATTCCTGAAACCGCAGGCTCAGCGCGAACTCATCGAGCTGGACGACGTTTACGTGACGATCAAAAAGAAGGTTGCCGGTTTGGGCAAAGGCGTTCAAGGTCAATCGGGTAAGTCCATTTACACACATTGTGTTGATTGTTATTCTAACGTTGTTCATTCCTCACAGGCGATGGCGATAAATCAGCAACATGGCCGATTCGCATCGAAGACAGCCCTCCAGGCGACGCAAAAAGCAAGCGTTCAAAGAATTTATTCGCCAGATCCTGGGAGCGGCTTTCAAAACGAAAATATTCAACATTGCAACCGACTAAAACCCCTTCAAAAGCGACCGAGCAAGCAAACCTCTTGAAATTCAAACAGAAATTAGATGCTTCGACCACAACACCCCAGAAATCCGCTCGACCGAAAGTACCCCTGAAGACATCCACGCCACTGAAGAATGATCATTTGGATGGCAGCGATTCCAGTTTTGCTGAGAACAGCACCATCAGACCGAACGCCAGTTTGCAAGCGGCGGACAACTCAAAACAGGACGACCTTCCGCGAACGACATGCCACGACCGCATGGGCACGACCAAGACAACGCTGAATGATTTCAAGAAACTGCTGCTGAGCACCGCCAGCAAGAAGTCCACTGCAAAGCCGTCAGCCATCGAACAGCTAAAACTGAAGAAGGAACTCTTGTCATCGCCATTGCCATCACGAGATCCTTCCGCGATCAAAATTCTCGATTTGAGCTGCTCGCCCAAGACCATCACCAATCGACGTCACATTCGCCAAGGCAACTCGTCACCGTTCAAAAAGACAAACATCATGTCACCTCGTAGTCGCTGGAAGTTCAATAATTTCCAAACGAATATCATCACAGCCATTCCAGAGGCGAGTAGCGAAGATGATTTGCCGGCTGCGGAACGAGAGGAATGCGAACAAGAAAACGAGGAGAAAACAGACTCGCCCGCAAGAGCGACAATCCCACCGAAACCACTGGCGACAACGCCAAAGCCATTCGATCGAAATTTCATCGAAGAACAAATCGCCCTTCGGAACAACATTTTCCTTCAAACCGAAGAGAACAACTTCATGAAGGGCGAACGGCCCGTTCCATCGTTTTGCGTGCAACGAATCGGCAAGAAGAGCGACGTATCCGCGACTATTGCCAACGACTCGGAGCCATTGTCCCAGAGCGGGGACGAAATGAAACCACCTTCCCTGGAGACATCCTTCTAATCGTCCAGTGTCCTCCCAGGAACGAAACGAAAGTATTCCAATTGACAGCTCGCATTTTGAGAATTGCTCAAAACTATTGCATTTACACGTAGTTGATTAAGTTACTAATTTATTAACTTTGTTGAAAGTCGGGACGCGTCCCAAAGTAGGCTAGACCGTTGAGAGTGAAGTGCACAATATGATTGACATTGCGTTGATGCGTCACCGGCGAATGTCGCGGTTGTTCAATCGAGCGTCCTTCCCAACGAGACGTTTGCACGATATCCCACTTGATATCACTTCAAACGAACCCAAACCAACCTCATAATTCTGAAATCCGTCTTTTCAAGCAGATAACATTTCATGAAGAGGACCCACTATGCCAAGAGGCCCCCCAATCAGTATTATTATATATTTAGTAATTTCATTTAATGCCAAAAAAAAAAAAAAAAATCATTTCGGCCATTCGACCGGCGTCAACAAACCGTTTCAATCAAACTGTTTATTTTCGTTTAGCGGAACGCGTCATCAGAAAACCACCTCGAAGCGGTTTGTTGACATTCTCGAATGCATTACCCAACGAATTTCATTTCATGCGACCAATTCACGCTCAATTTGAACAACCGCCGCTCATCGTCGGTGTCATCGTCAACGGAATTGAACAATCGAAAGAGCAAAGCGAGAATAATACTTATTTTTTCTCTTCACAAAAATTGTTTGCCAATATTTGCCTTATTGCCATTTTATGGTGTGACATGTGTGCCGAAACGAAAGTTTGTTTGTTTTGTTTGAAGGGGATGGGCTCAGTTGAGGAGAGGCTTTCCTCTTGTTTGAGCGGCATAGCCGAGGTACACTGACGGTTTTTATGTTATTTTCGTTTCATAAATGTCAATTTTTCGATCGAAACACTTCCATTCGGAATGTGAGAGAATGCTCGAGAGAAAAAGAAAATGCCATTTGTCTCAAAACCAAACCGTTTGCTTCCAGATATTCCAAACGCACGAATTCAACGAAAATCAATCGGACACAAAGCATAAAGTACGTAAAATACAAATTCGAATGTCTATTTTTAAATGGCCAATGTCATTCCTCACCAAGCGGGACATTAAGCATTTCATGCACGTCGCCGTGCATCGATCACGATCGACCACGATGCATGCTTCCAATCAATAACGAATTCGTCGTTCTTCAAGGAATCGCACACAGCTTGACTGCCGATTGAAATCAGCAATTGGCATCGCAAGACTATGCCAAATTATTGCCTTCATTTCAGCTCGACGACGACGAAAGAATTGGTCTGAATCTTGCCAAAAGCCGAGAAATATTGCTGTTTTGTGTCAAAGCCAATGTCATATTTTCATCTTCATTTTCTGGGTGATTCGTCCCACATCATTCGTCCGTGCTCGTTCCTAATTCACCGCGTTTCTTCAGATCAATTCGTTCTAAGCACACTCATCCATCACTGCGTGTTTCTCAATTCACGCATCCGCCAATTGGATGTTTCCCATTCGACAGCTAATCCATTCACATTTGACATGACATTTGCCGCGTCCAGAAAATCACTCCACCGAATGATGGACTTCTGGACTATTTCCTACATCACAAACATAATCGTCTTATTTATTATCATCGATCGACTCAGTTCGAACGGAATTTTTATGTTTTTTTCTCGTTTTTTTTTATTATTTATCTTCTTTTTTTTGTGAAATTAATTTATTCTTAGATTTTCAGTCGATTCGGTTGTTGTCGATCGTCAAAATGAATCCTCTCAAATTTTAAATGTTTTGTTTTTTTTTCGTGGAACTCCCTCCGGTGAGCAAGTGCCTGCTGAAAACGCTTTTCGTCTTCCCCGCGATTTATAGCAGTTTCAGCGTGTTTTTTTCTCTTCCTTTTTTTCTTGTTTTTCTGTTGCAGAGTCATCGCGAAAGGCAATTTTAAATTGCACATTGGAATTGTTGAGCGTTGTGGCTATTTGTATTTCAAAGTCAATTAGTTTGTATCTCTTTTTGACATCCAACACTAACATTAGTTTTTAATTGCGACGTCGCAACGACAATTAACGATAGGTTTCTAGGATTTCAACGACATATCGAGCATTTTTTTTTTTTTCGAAAATGCCGTTCAGCAGTTCTGTCCAATTGGATTGCTAGCAAATATTCACTTTCGTTGCATGCGACCGATATTAAAGAGAATTTTGAGACTGGCATTGTATTCGGCAGGCGAGAGTTAAGCAAATCGCTTGCGTCATCGACACAGGCGGTTTGGTGTGAGTGCTCTTCTGTCTGAATGACACGTTTTTTTCTGCAAATTCTATTTTCCGAGTAATTTGAATCGACTTCAATCAATTTTTTTTATGTTTTTTTTTCGTTTGTTTAGCCTTAAGTATTTATTAGAAGTTTTTTTTTAATATAATTATTGTATTTTTGAATAAATGAGAAATATATATTGATATGAATTGAATCATTTGAAATAATTCGGATTGGGTGTTTTGTTTGTGGTGAGTGAAGGTCGCTGTCGGCATTCCCACATTAGGCTTGTTATCAGAATGAGTGGTCGGTCGAGCGAAGCGGTTTGATCATGACCGTCGGCGAGTGTTTTTCCGCTTGAATGGATTTGCGTCTGCGCCATTCGAATGGGACCTTTTTCGAGACATTTCAAAGGGGAATGAGCAAAAAAAAAACACAACGAATGCGGTGATTTGATCGAACTAAAAGCTCTAAAGAAGTTATTTATTTATTTTTGATTTTGTTTATCTTTTTCGTGCAAACAAATGGAAACTGATGTACAATTTGACAACCATGTGCGTCTATTGATTGAATCCAATCAAAACTACTTGAACTGTTTCGGCATATGATTGGTTTTCTTGAATTGATCATTGGCTTTATTCAGCCTCATTTTCATTATCCAAAATCAATTGGAAGCTGAATGGTTGGAAAGCGTAGCCCAGACCTTGGTAGAATTTGCTCATGAACTCGACCCTGAAAGTGAAATGGAAACGGTTAGACTGGTGTAGGTTGGTATTGAAGATAGTGGCTTACCAGTGCAAACGCAGGGTGTGCAAGAAGGCGGACAAGCCTTCCATCATGACCAAAATGGCGAGGGTGAAGACAGCCCAAGCAGCGAATACGACGTACAGCATGATTGAGCCAGTGGCATCGGAGCTCTGAAGACCCTTGGACAACACCATGTTCCACAATACCTCGGACAATTCTGGAAGAGGATCTCGGTTACTGGCTGTACACTATCTGGGGGGTGGAGCTGGATACTTACGGGCATGAGCCAATGAAAGAGCCCACAATCGAAGGTAGGAGGCCGTGTGCGAGATTGTACTGAGTACATACTCGATTGTGTGAATGGCTTGATGGATGAACACTTCACTGAATGGTTCATCTTCGTGATCGTTGCCATGAGCAGGTTCCACACGGGCTGGTTCACCATTCGGTTCTGGTGTCAATTCAATGCCTTGAGCGACATCTCCGTTGACCTTGCCCTGGAATTGGATTCGATAAAAGTCAGACTCAATTCAATTCGATGCGACGAATGAGACACTCACATGACCACCGCTCTTCTTGGTGAGCAAAATGTAAATTGGCTTGCCCAACAACATCCATGGAATGCATGCCAAAGCAATGCCCACAAACACCTTTTGAACTAGTGGTTGACTGTCGAACATGTACTCGTTGCAACCATCGAATGGCTCAGTGTTCTTGAACAGCATCATGTTGATGAAGAGGATCAGAACGGATGGAGCGCAACCGGGTTGGAAGCGTTGCTCATCGAACTTGGCACTGTACAAGACCCATTTCAAGAACATCATGAACGTCATGTAGGCGAACAACAACACCAAAAACAGAATTTGTGGCAAGAATTCCAAGAAGATGCTGATTTTGTGGCGGAAATGAACCATGTTGACGACGCTCATGCACACACCAAAGATCATGTGAATGACACCGAAGATGATTGACAGCTTCATTTTGTAGGAATTCAAGAAGATGATCTTGTTGACAGCCAATTGCCAGACGGGATCAAGACCGATTGGATAGGGATCGACCAAGAGATCGTCGGTCTTCGGGTCCAGCGTAAGTTCGTTGTTGGACATGATGGTCGATACGTTGTGGGTGATCTGCCAGGATGATCCAAAGATGTTCATCGACTTGGAGAAGACATCGTTGTAAATGAAGCCAGTGTACATCGAGAACAGACCCATCAACAAGATGATGTATCGGCCGCCGAAGAAAATGTTCCAGATTTCGTTGTTGGTCTTTTTGGCGCCCAGCGATTTCTCCCAGATGCACATCCATGCTCCGAACAAGGCCATAATGATGCCGTGACCCAAATCGCCGAACATAATGCCGAACAAGAAGGGGAAAGTGATGATTGTGTACAGGGCTGGATTGGCTTCACGGTACGAAGCAATACCGTAGGCATCGATCAAGTTCTGGAAGCCTCGGGTGAAGCGATTCGTCCGGTTGAACGTCGGTGGCGGCTCATTGGTGGCAATCAAATTCAAGAACGATTGAATGGTGCTGCCCACGGCATTCGAACCATCGGTGAGAGCCTTACGAACGACTGGTAAATCATTGATTGGAACCCAGCACTCGCCGATCAAGCACTTCTTCGTAACATCCATGTTGAACAGATTCAAAGTGTGATAAATGGCCTTCATCTTGTGGACCATGATGATCCAAGCGGGCAGCTCCTTGGCCACGGTGACCAACACACGTTGACGATGATCTTGCGTTTGATTCAACACCATTTTCAAATCCTCCAAACGAGTGCGCACACCCTTCAACATATCCTCACGCTCATCATGAGCACTTGGGCATGGATACAATGATGCATGATAGCCGGTGCACACCTTCTTGATGCGCGCCTTGAGTTGTTCACCTTGGAAAAAGGCCACGAATACTGTCTTGAAGAGTGGATTGCCCGTGGACGGATCCTCAAGAGCTGAGTTCAGTTCGGCTTGACGCAAAAACACATTACCCCGGGAAATACGCCAGAGCATGCGTTCAAAGCCAGGAACACGTTCCCGCTGAATGACACCAGCAACGAAACCAAGTCGACCGCGATGGGCTTGAGTCGTCTCTTCGGGCGTGGTCAATGACTTGCTGATATTCAAGACGCCTTCTTGCTCAGCAAAGAAGCTTTGCGTCTTTTCCAGCACGTGACGCAATTCAGTCAATTCCAAATAGTTGGACTTTAAATTGACTGCATTTTGAGACAATTCCAGAATTTCATTTTCCGTTTTCTCAAAACGGGCTTCCAAATTGATGATATCCCGGGGATTGGGTGCACGTGGCAAATCAGATACCAAATCCGGAATAGCAACATCATCCTTCTTCACCTCAGCCTCGATGTAACGTAATTTACGTTCCATTTCATCGCAACGACGCACCTCGTTGACGAATTTCCGTTGAAATGAATTCACATCTGGATTCAACTGAAAAATTTTCATCAAAACAAAATTCAACGATTGCATTCACTGACAGGAAATGCGATTCACACAAAACAAACAAAACAAAACCAGAAAAAAATTTGTTTAAAAAACAAAACTTACATCACGAAATTGCACCGTTCCAGATTCACCCAATTCGGATACGGATGTGTAGGCAGCTTCCGGTTGAATGAACAACTGGCAAAGCGCCATTTCTTCGCTGCGAAACATAGCCCCCATTTCGGCTGTTTAACAAACCCACCTGAAGATCAAAACAGAACAAAAACAAAAATTGAATGATGAACTTCTCGATTAAAAATGACTTGTCGAAATGCCAGTGTGTCGAACGCGAGGTGGAAATTGAGCAACGCAAGGTCATCACTCGCTTGAAATCAATAGTGTTGAAGAAACTCGCGGTGAACGCATCAGAAATAAATCAATCGCGCTTAATGAAATGTTATCGTGACACGAAAACCGGCATCGAATCGTAGCAGATGGTCATCCATTAACGATTATCCTCTAAATATAGAAATGGTCTAACAAACGTCGAGGAAAAAACAATGGCAAAATATCGGATCGAAAAATGATGAATTCGTGATGATTTCGAGGGTGGCGAGGCGATGCGATAATTTCGGTGTCATCAGGCTGCTCGCATGCTACGAATTGCCTTTTCAACCAAAACATCTAATCAACCAATGTTTACCAGCCGCTGATGACTGATGATTAACATGATTCGTGCTCGATGATCGTATGCAGCACACCGCACTTGAGAGTTGATGTGCAACATTCGACGTGTGAATTATAATCACTTTTTAGCGCTCGTCAAAAACTAGCAATTATTCAAATGTTAATCGCAAAATGGCAGAAACACTTGAAAATCATCTCAAAGAGGGAATTTCATGCGAATGGCAAATTGGTCAATAAAAGCCGTTCAGACAAAGCACTCATCCGTCAACGAACGTGACGTGCAGTGGTGATTCTGTTTCGAAATCAACCGCATCCAAACGTAACGCATTTTCAATATTCTGGTATTTCTTCTTTCTTCAATATTCGCTGTTGTTGTTGTTGTTGTTGTGGTCGTAATTTTAATGAATGTTTCAAATAGAAATAGAAATTATTTAAAACATTGCTCAATCGTTGGAGCGATGCGGTGCGGTGTGCTTTTGTTTACTTTGTCACATTTTGAATTTGAATTTCAGGCGAAAAGAAAAGAAACGCAAAATCATCATCAGCAGAAGGTGCTTATCTATTCAACATTGTATCGAGCGATCTTAAGTATTTTCGGGTGATTAAAGTGATTAAGGTATTTGAAACTGAGTTTTTGTGCTCCGTTCATTGTCGTTGATAAGATTTTAATATATTTTTTTTAAAACGGTCTCCAATTTGTCAGTTGAATAACAATTGAGGTTTACTCGGATGATGCCATCGCATTAATGCAATCACTCGACGGCAAAGTTAAATATTCGAGATAATGCCGCAGTGACTGAATTTGTGTTAATTCGTCAAATTGAAATTGATAGATTAAGCACGTGCTATTGGCGGTTGCTTCGGGGGGAATATTGAATTCGTTTCAGGCGATTCGTGGCCAATCAACCGAGACCCAATAATATTTATTTTGTTCATGTTCATTGCCACTTGAATACATCCTCTTCCGATGGATGAGTGATAAGGAAATGTTTTGATAATTTTCTGCGAAAATCGATGATATTGAGTGAGGCCGAGAGAGAGCAAGGCATGGCGAATAGACGTGTCGATTTGGCTCTGATTTTTGCGAAATAACCAAATTGATTTGATTTTTGCGAAATAACCAAATTGATTTGATTTTTGGGCAAAACTGCTTCAGTGTCTGCAGCCAATCATCAACCGTTCAAATACATTCACATTCAATCATCAACTCTTGGCGAATTTCACCAATGAATCTCAATAATCACAGTCAAACCGAACGCTTCAAATCATTTGACCTGCGATGAGTTCATTCTCGATTACGAGCGTTGCGTTCATTATGCAATCGGTCTTTCAATAATGAAAAATTATTGAATAAAATTTCTTTCAATCATGTGCACGGCATCGCCAACGTCAATTCGTTTGAATGCGAGGCGAAGACGAAGAAGAAATGAAGGAATGAACAAAAACAGAGAAAAAAAAACACTATAAAATCGAGCGAATCGTGAGAGATTTCTGTTTTCGAAGAAAAAAAAATTTTTTCGAATAATTTTCACATTTGAAATCCGGTTTTCGAAGCGAATCAAGAGAATTTTGATAGAAGCCGCACGTGAAGTCACAAAGAAAAAACCTTCGAAAAATGTTGATCTGCAGAACATTTAGAAAGTCAATGAACGGAAGTCGGTGTTCGTAGGTGAAGCTCATTCTGGAAATGGCGTTGGAATTGGCTGGAATTCCAGCACGAGCGAAAATAGCTCAGCGGAAAAACGATTCGTTGAAAATTTTTCAACAAGATCACAAGATCGCAGTGCAATATTTATCATCCGTCACATGATTGATAATGGTGATGAGCACCTGAACGCGATTGGATGAGGCAACCGAGCGATCACATTGAAAATCGTTCAGCCAGCTCGAGTACTTGACAATCACGAGTTATTGAAACATTATCAAAAAACGTCATGTGTGTTTTTCGACGTACTCCAACAATAATTCAATGTGTTTCCACTCAATTGTCATGGCCCTGAGCGAATGATGCGATGACATTTATGTTACCTCAACGAAAATCGCGCACACCACTTAACGAACATTCCGAATCTTCGATGCGATTTTTCTGTTGAAAAATTTACACATTTGCCTTGTCTTGTCTTGCCTTGCTTTGCCTTGCTTTGCCTTGCCTTTGCTTTGACTTGCCTTGCCTTGCCGAACAGGTAGTCGTTGCTGAGATTCAACGCACAGAAAACTTTTCAAACCATTTCGAAATGATCACATTCTGCCTTCGAAAACGGCAACGGGCAACGGGCAACAGCAACGGCAACGGCCAACGAAAACGACAATTTCCATCACGTGATTGCCTATTAATTCCGTTTTGTGTTGCAATGAAATGAAATTGAAATGACAATTTGCCACAAATGATTCCGTTTATTAATTCATTGTTTGTTTGGAATTCCAAAAAGAAGAAAAAAACAAGAATGAAACCAAAAGAAATTGCTCTTTTTCTTTCATTTCAATTTTGCGATCACCAAAAAAAACCAAGAAAATTCATTAAATTCACATGATCACCGAAAGATCATTGTCGCACACACTGTCCGTTTTGAAAAATCCCATCAAGTCAAATGCCAACTTACTTGTCACGAAACGATTTACTCCGTCAACCGACTGATTTTATTTGTTGTTGTTGTTTCGACTTGACTCGTCTGGGTCTGGCCGTTGAATATTATCAAATACACCAAAATCAAGGAAATTATGAGAATCTTCGGTTGTTGTTTTTGTTTTTTTGCTCGTTCTCTTCGTCACTCCTCGTCGTCCGCGTCGTCCGCCGTCGTCGTCTTCGTCACTATCGTTGCCGTTGTTGTTGATTCGTTCGCTCGTTTTCTCACTTGTTTCAACTGAGCAATTCTCTTGCCTTTGGTTAATCTGCTTGCAACGAAGAGCTAGTTGTTACTAACACGCTAACGCTGTGAATTCACTTGCAATACGTACTGGCCCGTTCGGTTCAGTTCAGTGTTCAACAGCTCATAGCTTATTTATTGTAGTTTAATACTTAAATAGGCATATCAATGATGTATGGTTCAATTCTATAAGGTTGTTCAGCACCAGAAACAACCGCCTAGCAAACGCGCGCGCCAACGAATATGAACAAAACAAAACGTTAATATTGTGGTCGTTGGTGTGCGCCGTTGTTGTGTCAGTTTGTCCATCTATATGGTGCTGGTGCTGTTGTTGCTGTTGCTGCTGTTGCTCTCGATATTTTCGCTGGTGTTGTTGTTGTTGTTTTTCGTCCGTTGGTTCAGTCGTTGCTGTGTTGTTTGCATTCTCATTTTCTCTGTTTCATTTCATTTCATTCCATTTCACGTTGCGTTGTGTTTTGTCGATTCTCATTTAGGGCCGTAATTATTAGCTGAGACTGATTCGCGTACGGCACATTCATGTGATCGGTGTTTGGTTGATCGCTCGTGATGATGAGAAACAGATGACTGATTTGGTTTTCGTGTTAGTATTTTTAGACTTTGTTTATTTTGTTGGCACTTTTTTTTCTATCAAAATTTTTCCATTTACTTGGTTTTTCTCTTTTTCGAGAAAATAAAGCTTGATTGAATTTTGACGGAAATATTTCATTCGAAAAAGTCTGATGAAGTCTGAAGGATGATTGACAGAACAGCGGTTCGGTGAAAACAGACATCTGCGTAGTTTCGATCGGTGATCTCGATTCGAGATGCCCCCTTTTTTTTTAAATCGAATCTTCCTCCCACAACTGAAGCATGTTAATTTCTTTTCAAAGAAAATGAGAAAGAGACGAACAAAATTTGTCGTCGAGTCGACTTGTAATTGCTGAACCGACGAGAAAAACACAAATATTTGAATTGACGCAATTGTCATTGTTATCGTTGAGTGTTAATTTGAATTCGGCTACTCGTCAAACAGAACGCACCTTGAATAATAACTGACAGCCCCAGAAATCTCGTAACGACCATAAATTAATGCAAATTGCTGTTATTAATTAACAACATCTTCCCGCATGTGGTTTTATCTTTCTGATGAGTGATTGCGATAAAAAAAAAGAAAAAAAATATGAGGAAAAAAAACGAAAATAGTCGTCCGATATCAGACGAATGGGATATCGAAGGTGCCTGCATTGGTTAGCAATGTCTGAGCGGAAAAAATGCCATTCCACAGATAATGTCGCTAGGCTGAGTGAAGTAACAAGATTTTAACATTAAATGAACGACGTTTAATTGAACAAACAGACGGCGACGAACGTTGAGCGAACGGAACAATAATGTCATTGTGCGTCGTTCGATTGTTCGGCTGGTTTTGGTGGAATGGAAATCAGTCTCGTGAGGATTGTTGGAGCTTACGAGTTGTGTGGGGGGTGATGCATGAGGATCGATTGCAAAATTCTCTCGTTAATGTTCGGCTGCGGTCGCTTGACACTGCAATTTGGACGGTGAATCACGCAGCAATGTCGCTGTGAGAAGACAATTCGCTATCAATTTAGTCTCGGTGACAGTCTATCAGTTCGAAATGACATCACATCAATGCCACACAGACGACAAACAAGCAAATTTCTTTAATTGACGAGGAGATACAATTCGCATGGAAATGTGTCAGAGTTCGAATTGATTGATTCAATTTGTTCGTTTCATTGCTCTTTTACTTGAATTTGGAAGGGAAGTACTGCTTTGTGAGGGGATTTTATCGGAGAATCGAAGCTTCTTAGAAGATGATTTCTGAGTAATATTCTGAGGCAGAACTTCGCCTCGAAGCACCTTCCACTGCGAGGACTCACGCCTTTTGATTGGATTTTCTCATCAAGAAAATGAATTGAATAATTTGAACGCAATTGAAGAACCTCTTTGAAACTCGACTTGCCGCAACGGTTGAAAACGCGCTGAATTCAAATCAACCGAATCAGACAACACGAATGAACATTTCGTAAAATCGTAATGAATGACATTACGTGTGATTCACGTATTGTTTACTTTGTGTTG
>JANSTV010013674.1:0-16459 GCA_027564135.1 Lestremia cinerea
ACTGATTCTGAATGCGAACACAAAACGAACAAAAATAATGGATGCATAAATACAAAAAGAAAAAAAAATCAAGGAAAAAATGGAGTTTATTAAGTTCCATTCGTTTAAAATAAAATCTTAATTATTTCCATAGGGCTTTCGTTGTTCCGCTCTCATTTGGCGCAACGTTCTAGTTGTGCTGATGAATTCGTACAAAAACCAAAATCGCACATTTTATTCTATCTTTTTTATTCTTTGGAAAATTCACTTAATATAATGATTTAATGATAATTCTCCGCCAGTGGATCGGTCTTCGGTGGCAGCGTCATCGTGTCGTTTCCATGGCAGCGTCATCGTGTCGTTTCCATGGCAATTCTTCGGTCGATTTTCCCACGTGAAATGACAATTTGTGAAATGTACAAATTGATAAAAAAAAAATATAAAATTGTTAGTCAATCCGCAAGGCAACAAATTTCACTTTTCTTCTCGAACAAAAGGCGGAATTTAATAGAGAAATCGTTCGCCGATTGAACATTACGTGAAGCCATGAATAGAAGACCGCATCTGAAGCGAACGCACACACGAAGCACGTCGACACTGAATCAAAGAAAGAAAAGTTTTATCTGCGTCGGAAAATCTTTCAAACTGAAAGAAACGAAACTGTTTGAAAAGGCAAAAAATAGGAAAGAAAAAGCTCACAAATCAATATTGCGGTTCACCCAAACACCATCGACAGATGCGGCCGGATTAGGGGAATTGGATTTCGTGTCATTTTTGCTGTTATCAATTTGCATCCGTTACATCGACGAGGGCTTTTACAAGCGAATAAGCATTTGCTTTGTGGTTCCAAGTTTGAACGGTGAATGTTGCATCAATGCTCGATGCGATCGAATATGCTCCCAGTTTTTGAATAACGCTGGAATGAGTGACGTCGCGGAGGTATTTTTGCAATTCAAATGCTCATTTGATGCAGAGTGAGACTTAGGACATGTGCCCATGTTTATTTTTCCAGAGGAATTCATAAAGAATTTGCCATAATATTTTTATTGGAAATAACCACCATTGGTCAATTGCAGTTCCATTCGAGGCCAATAAATTCCGAACGGACATTCCGAATTGGCTTTATTAAATCCCTTCGGATGTCGGTCTGACGGAGACGAGCTTGCTGAGCAATCTGTAGTCGAACCCCACAGGATTGAATTCACTGTCAGTCACAATGGTTCGAGTTAGACGGTACCGTACGGTGAGTGTATTAACGGCATTTAGTCAACGGATCTTTCATTCTTTCAATGCAGTGAATGAACCACCACCGCAACCGCAGCCAGCCATCCATCTCACTTGGCAGCACGAGAGAGAAACTTTGTGGAATCTTTTATTTACATATGCCATAAATGTCATATTTGCATTTAAATTTTTTGAATAAATGAATATGAAAATAGGCTTATGCTGGCTTTAAATGAAACTGTGTATAACTGCGTGCGCTATATAGCATCCGTACTCGTCAGTTGTCGTGTCGCACAGCTACCATTCCCGTTGCCCGACTGCTGGCATTGCCTGCATTGGCTTTGTTGTTACGGCAATAATGACAAATAAATGAGAAAATCTGTGTCTTTCGTTCTAAATAAAATAATATTTCAATTGTTTGGATTTTCATGTGTCTGTGGCTGCGTGTAGATATGTTGGTGCGTGTTTTTCTGGTGTTGTTTTTCCATGCATACGCGAAAGAGTAATGATTCGTTTGTGGTGTTTTCGGTGGCATTGATGTTGTTGGGGTTTTGTCAACGAGGCAAAGGCATGATGTGTGTATTTCAACACTCTTAAAAGCAAACGTAATTATTGTATAATTAATTTCGAATAAATTCATTTAGAAATTTATGTTAATTTATACAAATAATTTATGATTAAAATGAAAATGGATGATTATTTTCTTTGGTGAAATTTCATTCAATCGAGATTTATGTTGAACGTTCGTTTGTAAATAATGATTAATTATTTGAATAAAAATGTGTGTTGCTCGCATGCAAAATAACAACTTTAACCATTTCAATAATTCCCGTTATCGTTATTACGACGATAATAATTTTTCGGATCATTTCTGTGTCTGCCAGAATTTGTGTGGAAATGTTTGAAAGCGCCTTGCATACTCGAAAGCGTCAAGTAAGCATTGGGAAATTGCTCCTCGATTCTGGTGGAAAGTCAAAATTGAACGATGGCAGGATCACCCTCGGGGAAGCTGAAAGGTATATTGAAGAAAACGAATGCCGAAACATCGGAGCCTTCAAGAGTAACATTGGCTGATCCGGGACAAAAATCTCCCTCAAGCTCTTCCAATGCGGAGAAGATTGTGAGTGCGAGTCGCATCAGTGTTGTCCATTATGATCAGAAGAATATTGAAGCGACTTATCATCAGCCTGACAAGGATTATGGGTTGATGAAAATAACTGAACCAAAAACGCCTCTGCCAAGGAATGAGCCTCCGGTGGATGCCGAAGTAGTAGAATTGGATGAGAAACATTCTCCAAATGGCGAAAATGAAGAGTCGGGCAACACCAATGAAGACAGTGATCAAGACGACTAATAAATATCAGATCTGAATCGATTTCAACCCATAAATCTTCTAAAATTCGAATTCTTTTTGCCATTTCGAGGGAAATTTCGAGAACAATTTCGGTGAAAAAGATTATTCGATGAAGCTAAACATCATCATGGCAATCTGATAAATGGTCTTCGTAATCTGAAATAAGTCCCAAAAGCTCATATTTCCGGTCAAACGCATTTGGCAACACTCACTTTAGTTCCAGTGTCAAGGTTCAAAGGAGCCAATGAGAGCATCCAAAGACGTTTCCTTTCTTGACTGAGGATTGCATCCTGCAATAGAATGGTTAAGGTCTTCTGCTGCGGAATGTCCAAGGCGTACCACAACAAATTGTAGATGACATTTGGGATTCTGTCGTTCTGAAATGATAGAGTCCGATGTGATGCGGCGATGCTCCACCTTTTCATTTCCATACTTGCGTACCACTTCTTCCACCATCGACCCAAACACACAAATCAACATGAGCTGAGTGTAAGTGAACAAGATGTAACCGTAGCCAGCGTACCATTGATTCTGGCAGGAGATTAAGGAGAACCTCTGTCTGAACTGAATATGAGCTGTACCAATCATGAACATACCACAACAATCAGGAAGAGGGCCACAGGAATCGAAATCGTTGTCAAAATGGGCTGCACGAAGTACAGTAGGCGTGACGTGAGTTTGAGTTTTTCAAGAAACCTGAAAGCTAATTCTATTGAAAAGGTTTGTGAATATTTTTAATACTGAAAACTCACTGATCAAGGTCATGGAACTGGAGTATGATATTTCGAAGATATACCTTCCTTTCCATTGGAGAGTCGATTTTTCGTTCCATCAGATCATTCAGATCGTTACAGTTTTGTTCGACAAATTCAAGACATTGGCTGTAGATCAAAATCATCATCATGTACCAAATATCGCTCGAGACGAATCCACTAATGGCCAGAACTGAGTTCAATAATTCATACAAAATGTTGATGTAGTATCCGAATCCAGCCGTGAAGTCGAAGTAAGGTAAGATGACTTGGATCACCAACGGACGATTCCCTTGTAAGTAGTCATAGAAAGGAAAGGCAACGAGTAAAGTAATTGCGAAGGCGAAAATTGCCAAGAGTCGTATGGTTAGTGCAACTATTCGTTTGCTGCCATTCCTCAGTATTCTGAAGCGGACAATATCCTTGAGAATGCTTTCGTCTTGATAGACTTGTTCAACGTGATCTTGAAGCGTCCTAAAAGTTGATGGAAAATATACTCCCATTCCGAGCCTAATAACGGCCTACAAGATGTCAGATGAATTAAAATTCGTTGAATTAGGCTAAAATATACTTCAGCTCACAGTCACTGTAGCTCCATTGCAGACCAATACTTCCAGTATCTTAAAGACATCGTCACGAAAATACCAGCAAGAGTAGACCGTGAAGCCGTAGTACACGGCAAATAGGCAAAGCATCACTGCCGTGACGGTATGAAACTTGTAATTCTTCCTGAGAACGTCCAATCCAATCACTCGTATGCCAATTCGAATATATCTTACTATCAACTGGATCGTTTTGAACGGCAGATTAGTTTTAACTTTCACACTCGCCGACATTTCCGCAGCCATGATGGGTTCAGTATGCTTCCCAGGATATCCGTGATGAGACTGTCCAAAAAAGCCACTGAGAAGCAACAAAGCTATTCAAATTGAAATTCGAAAGAATACCTTGAACACATTTGGAAACAATATGAATTTCTCAGCAGGAAAGCGGCAATCTATCGTGAGAAAATGATTCATCAAATTCAGGTGAACATTTTCAACTCACTTTGATTACAAAGTTTCCCGATTGAATATTTTATCGTCCTTCGTCAGTTTTTTTTGCACCAAGTTAATTGCGACGCAATTGTTTTTGCCCTTAATTATGGAGTTGGCCCGAAAAAAATTCTCCGGCAAATGTCGATGTGGCAAGTGGGGGTATTTCAAGGATATTTTACCACTCCGAAATTAGCGTGAAATGTTGAATAAGGCGTGACGAGTGATCAGAGTTACACCAAAGTTGATTGATGCTTCAGGGCACTTCCCCCCCAAGGAAAAGCGGGGATCTTCTGTTAATGTTTTATTGAATAAACAAGTGTATGGTTTGACATTGCCAGTGCATAATATTTTGCTATGACGATGTGGGTTAAATAAGCTCACTCGATGAAATTTAACATCATCATTGCAACCTGAGAAATTGCCTGCTTAATGACCGCGAGACAGTGATCAACACGACAAATAAATCATAGATCGGAATCGATCATACGAATTCTCTTTGCCATTTCGAGAACAATTTCGGTGAAAAAGATTATTCGATGAAGCTAAACATCATCATGGCAATCTGATAAATGGTCTTCGTAATCTGAAATAAGTCCCAAAAGCTCATATTTCCGGTCAAACGCATTTGGCAACACTCACTTTAGTTCCAGTGTCAAGGTTCAAAGGAGCCAATGAGAGCATCCAAAGACGTTTCCTTTCTTGACTGAGGATTGCATCCTGCAATAGAATGGTTAAGGTCTTCTGCTGCGGAATGTCCAAGGCGTACCACGACAAATTGTAGATCACGTTTGGGATTCTGTCGTTCTGAAATGATAGAGTCCGATGTGAAGCGGCGATGCTCCACTTTTTCATTTTCATACGTGCGTACCACTTCTTCCACCATCGACCCAAACACACAAATCAACATGAGCTGAATGTAAGTGAACAAGATGTAACCGTAGCCAGCGTACCATTGATTCTGAAAGGAAATTGAGAGCAACTTCTGTCTGATCTGAAAATGAGCTGTGCCAATCACGATCATACCATAACAATCAGAAAGAGAGCCAAAGAAATCGAAATCGTTGTCAAAATGGGCTGCACAAAGTACAGTGTTCGTGACGTGAGCTTGAGTTTTTCAAGAAACCTGAAAGCTCATTCCATTGAAACATTTTGTGAATGTTTTAATACTGAAAACTCACTGATCAAGGTCCTGGAACTGGCGTATGATGTTTCGAAGGTATCTCTTTCTTTCTGTCGTCGTGTCTAGCTTCCGTTCAATAAGATCATTCAGATCGTTGCAGTTCTGCTCGATTAGCTTCAGACTTTGGCTGTATGTTAATATCGCAATCAAATACCAAGTGTCGCTCCCAACCATGCCAAATATGCTCAAAACTGAGTTCAACAATTCATACAAGATGTTGATGTAGTATCCAAATCCAGCGGTGAAGTCGAAGTAAGGTAAGATGACTTGGATCACCAACGGCCGATTGCCATGTAAGTAGTCATATAAAGGATAGAGAAGATACACAAAGATTGAGCAACCCATACACAACAAAAGTCTGATGACAGCCGTGGTCATTCGCTTGCCCCCTTCCATTAGTATTCTGAAGCGCAGAATGCATTTGATATTGCTTTCATCTTCATAAAGGGATTCAATATGGTCTTGAAGCGATCGAAATATTGCCGCAAACCGCATAGCCATAATCAATCTGGCTAACCCCTACAAGACAAAGAATTAAAAACGTAGAATCACTCGAAAGCATGCTCAACTCACGGTTAATGCGACACCGTTACAAACCAAGACTTCTAACACTTTCAAGATGTTTTGACGGAAATACCAGCAAGAGTAAACTGAACAAACATAGAACAAGATGAATATAAAAATAAACATTGCCAGTTTGGCGTTAAATTTGAAAACCCTCTTTAAAACGTCTAATCCAAGCACTCCAATGCAAATTCGCACAAATTGCACTATAATATTGAGCCTGTTCAAGGGAATATTAGTTTTAGCTTTTCGAATCGGGGACTTGTCTTCAGCCATGATGACCTCTGTTTGCCAGCGAATCCACGATAATACTATTCAAACAAACGTTTTATTTGGCTTCATTTTGGATAGAAATTCGTTTATGAAACGACGACCTTGATTAACCGCCAATGTGTTACCGCACTCTAATTAAAAATTCACATCAAATTGGAATGAGGAAAGACCAAATCAACAGGGAATTTACCGTCATTCACACTGCATGATACATTAAAATATCAAATTTCTTTACAATGTTTCAGAGGGTTATCTTGGGGCGTCAAACCAATGTTAGTTTCGAGTTCAAATTGGCGGGCGAGTGTTTAGCGCTTTTGTCTCATCTGAAATTGATTATGAAGTAATGAATATTTTAGTTTGAGCCTTGACGATTTCTTTGATGTTCTAGAAAAATTTCCCGAGTGCAATTGGGGTAACTCCGATATCGAACTGAAGAATCCGGCAAGTGAACTTTCTTGGCCAGAATTGGTCTCAATATCACAATAAGCCTCACAGGTTACGAGTCTCCTCCGTAATGGCTGATTTTCAATAAAATGAATGGAGCAACTGAATAGGAATGGGTTTTAGTTGGCCAATCACACTCAGACTTTTAACATAACCTCCCTTTTGAGAACTCAGAATGACAAGAAATTGCGAATTCAGTCGAGGCCTGGTCGGTGTCGAATGGAATGGGTCGAAGGCATTAAATAGACAAGAAAAGCTATTAAATTTCTGGAGCCTTTTCTTTATTTTGAAATATATTTTAATCAATCAATTTCTAGGCGAGCCATCAGCATTCAGTCCAGAAATTCAAGCATCATCATGAAACATTTGTATATCGTCTTCGTAATCTAAATTATGATTTGCATTAGAACCGACGTTAAGCTAGCAGTGCAGCGGTTCAATTTACATCAGACCCAGTTTCCAGGTTCAACGGAGAGAGCGAAGCCACCCATAGTTCCTTCCGGGAGGTGTTAGCAATAGCACTCTGTAGAGTTATTAAGAGAGATCGTTGTTGCGGGACATCAAGTTGATACCAGGAGAGCTCGTAAAGAATCTCTGAAATGCGATCGTTCTAGAAAAGAATAAGCTTGAAAGGTGGTCATTGATGTGTTCAAAAGATTCTTACTAACATCGTCTTCAACTAAACTGCCAAGAACGCATTGGAGCATCAACTGGGTGTAAATGAAGGCAATGAACCCATAGCCAGCCATCCATTTGTTCTAACAAAATAGAAAAATAGTCCACAGAAAACAGAATCAGTATACTCACTTGGCTTAGACTTACAACAACAATCAGAAAAAGCCCAAGTGAAATCGAAAGGCTAGTCACAAAGGGCTGCACGAGATTCTGAGCGTCCATGCTCCTTCGAACTCTAATTATGTAGCTGTTCAAAGTCGAGCTCGGTCAATTGAATCCCAGTCAAACATTCAATAAACTCACTTGTCCAAATCCTGAATCTGAATCAAGATATTTCGAAGATATTTCTTCCGTTGAATCGGCGTATCCATCTTCCGTTGGATAATATCCGTCAATTCCACGCAATTCTGTTCCATTAAGTCAATGCTTGCCGTATACATAAGCAGCAGGAACAGAAACAACATGTCATTGCTTAGAATACCAGCGTAGCAAAAGAAACTCGTCATTATTTGATAGGTGATGTTGATGTAGTAACCAACTCCTACAGTTGGCAGAACCGGAAAGACAACCTTCAGCAACAATGGACGTTCTCCAGTGACATATTGATAAAAAGGAATCAAGCCATAGCATATTGTAGCGATGTTCAGCATCATAAAGAACTTGTAAAACCACGATAGGAGTCTCTCGCTGCCCTCCCGAAGGATTCTTTGCCGGCTAATGTCCTTGAGATTGGACTCGTCTAGATAGTTTTTCATGTGGAAACTCAGAAGGGATCGATGAACCGGAGCGTATTCCAGGATGTTGAATAATTTCACAACCGTCTTTGAGAAAAACTCACGAAATGTCAAGGTCACTCTGAGAATTCAAAATGCCAAATCAGTTCACTCACCGGTAGTCCGACCCCGTTGGTGACAATAACCTCCAAGACTATCAAGATATCATCCTGGAACACATAAATGTTGTATACCATCAGACTGTAATACATGATGATCCACATGAAGAGAAAGTACGTCAGTGGAGTGTATTTGTAGCCATCGGTTAATACGTTCAATCCGATCCAGCTCGATAACATTTTGATGATATCCACGGTTTTGAGCAAGTTCTTGTAAGGTTGATTGACCACGTGCTTTTTAGATTCATCCCCAATGCCTTCACTGTTTCCTTCGTATTCTTCGTCTGCATTGTTGTACATGATTATACCGAATTTCCAAGCGAACTGAATCAAGTTTTCTCCGCCATACCTGTTTAAATAGACCCCGCGGTCGAAATCAACTGTACTAACGTCATCGAAAAAGTTGCATTATTCATTGCCGAATTCAGGTAGATTTTTCCAAATGAAATATTTCCAGACAAATATCTCGCAGAACATCATTATAACTCATTTTTCATTAAAAAAAATTGCTAAGCAATTATTGTTTTGCTACAAAGTTTCACTTTCCGTGGCAATCATCGTCGTCGTTCAGAAATGATAGCAAATGTGAAAACCATGAAAAGTACATTGTTGTTCTTTGGCAGCAATTTGTTGAAAACAATCGCATCGCAAACGGAATTCACCTTGAACTGAGAAAAGCAATGGTTTTTCGTTTAAAATGTTCGTTTTCAAAGAGCCGAAGGTCAATGCTCGAAACAGAGATGCTCTGTGGAAAAACAAACTCTTGAACATTTGTTGCCTTCCGACGACGATAATTGTCGCAGCCGCATTTTCGCTCATGCAGTTTCACCGAAGAGGGAATTGCAACAAACGGTTTTCTTTCACAAATAGCCAAAGGGAATTTTTAATTTTAAAGACACTTTTCAGCTATTTTCCTCATTTTGTGGGGCAGGCGGAATGAACAATGCTCAAAGCACATCTTTTGTGACGAGATTTGAAATTGAATTTCAACGAACGGTGGCCGAACAGGTCTCTAGGGCTTAGACCATTCAACTCAAGTCTTTTGGTAGGTTTTTTGAAACTCAGAGCTTTCCCTTCTCTTAGGTGAGCGCTCAAATCCGATAATATGCGGGTATTCAGTAATGTGAAGTAAAGATGAGAACCAAACCAAACCAAGAAAACAATGGTGCATAAGATGGCTGACATGATACATAGAAAAGGAGTTCACAACGATTGCAATGTTGAGCGAGCGCTCAATGAGATTATGCACTCCGTTTGAATGTGGCATGCCCACATACCATAAATCGTTCAAAAAACCCATTCGACAAGATTTTTCCCGTCTCAACCATACAATTCATTTACGTCCTAGTCAAACCAACGCATCACGAATTCATTTTGATGTGCAATTTCATCAAAAATGAATCTGTGACATTGCCAAGAGCCAATGAGAATGATTCAATTGGCTCAACACAAGTCATGGGACAAAGTTGTTGTCACGTAAATCAATCAAATCGATAGCATCGAAAGCATCGACATCTTAGCCCAGCATCCAGGGATTTCACAAGCAAATATTTTCATAATACTAGCAAAATTTCACGCAGGTCACTGCTCATTTCAATCAAATCAGAAATTTATCATCGAAACTTATCGAAAACTTTAACAGAATTATCACTTGATGGTTGACCGGCTATGGACTGTTCTCTCAGTGAGCGTGCACGGATGTGAATGACAAATGAACAATAAATGACTATCCGAATAGATGTGCAGCTGTTGGCTCATGTGATTCATTGCCTCAATAGTTGTTCATGCTGAGCCGATGGGCTTCCTCGCAGCTTGAGGTTCCTGTGAAACATCCGTAACGGATGTTTCATGACCGTCGATCATCTCTCAGCAACTACACTTTCACCCGGTTCTTATCCCCGTTGGCTGGAATATAAATTTCAATGCCTGAATAGCACTTCATTCAATAATTTCTTAGCATATTTCAAATGCAATAAATGTCAATAACTATTCGGATTTATATTCATTCTCCTGCTTTCCGGTATGTGTCTGTGGTGCTGATGCGAATATGATTTGGAAATGTTGAAAGGGAAATTTGAAATTGGAATTGCTCTTAAATGCAAATGCGATATTTTATTCATTGATTCAGAACAACAAGAGATAAATTCATTATTTCAAAGTAAATTATAGCCATGCATGGATGACAGATGGATTTGTCATATCTGTGCGATGCCATCTCCAGCAACCAACCTAAAGCGGATGGTTTCTGTTTCCGATAAGATATTAGCTGGAGATAATGCACATGGAAAATCACTCTGGCTGTAATTTAAATTAAAGCTAACCATAATTCAAGCTCATTTCGAAAATCTCTCGAAGAAAATCAATCATCAAACTTTCAAAGCCCGAAAAGTTGTCAATTCAATCTGCTGTGGGACATCTTCTGTAATCCCAGCGGAGACGGCTCTTTTTTCATTCAAAAAACTTTTCCTGTCACCAATCCGTAGTCAATGTAATGACATTTCTTGGTGTCTGTGGCCGCTCTGTGTAACACAAAGCTCTTGTTTCCCCCTCCCCTCATCTCTCCTCGGTAAGCATAAAATCAATTCGTAAATTAACATTTAATTTGGATTTACATTCTTTCCATCGTTTTTTTCCTCTTTCAAAACAAAAACCATTTCACACTTATAAAAACCTCATTAAAAACATCTGCTGGACAGCAAAATCGGGGTCGATTTTCCCAGAGACCATCAATCGTGGCTCCAGTCGAATGTTTGGGTTTCCCCGGCCAATGGACACCGCTCTGGATGCATTCTTTTATCGAATTGGACGTTCAATCAACAAACTGTTGCGATCAATACGGCCACAAGGGGTCGTGTTTCGATTGGGGACGATCGGGAGTATGGTCTCGAGAACAAATGGGAAACGGGAGTGTGCCGTTAATTACTGAATCGATTTATTTTTACTGACATAGCGTAGCGTCGATTCGTTGCTTGTGAGGATATCGAATTGAATTGCGGTGAATTGAATTGAGAGGCTTTCGAATGTGATAGGTTAATCGTTGCTGGGAACGGAATGATTGAGTTTCCGATGATTGTTGGAAAATGCTCGTGTTTTCCTGGATATCTTGCATGGAAACAAGGCCATAGCAGACGATCTTTTCGCTATTGCGTCTCGGGCCAAACTGAATGTTTTTTCGTAATTTAAATCAAGACTTATTCATTGTCAATAATAACGGCTGCGTTGAAAGGGAGACTTCGAAGAGGAAAAAAATGTGATTTCCACAGAAGCACATTGACATTTTTCCTATTTTCATCAAAATATTTACATATTTATGTTTACATATGTATACGAATATGATGGGGGGGATGTATCAAGCGACTGATGGAGAATTCCAGCTGTTTACATTAATTCCGTAGCCGCTGGCGAATTGGTAAACATGAGCATAAAAATGTTGTGAATTTAGAAGCATTGCTTTCGATCTTTGTTTGACGGGGAGTGGTTGGTAGATTGTTGCTTTGTTGAAAAATTCACTCGTAAAATTCATCATTGTGACTCGAAGAGAAATACGACAGAAACATTGTGTGCCACAGCATGACATCATTGTGATATGTGATGTATGAAATTCAGTCAGCGAAAAATGTCAGTGTCATCGAAGTCGGGCTCGTTGCGAACACAGATTATCTGATACTTACTGTGCGGTTAATCGACAAACAAGCAACGTACTAATCTGCTTTCAAATTTTAATCTAAATATCATTTGAATAGGAAGCTTTATTTGTGCCATGTGTGTATCTGAGTGTGTGTTTGTGTATGTGTATATGGGCTGTGCTGCGGTTGAGTTCAATTGACAATGCATTCTTTTGGAAACGCTGGAACAAGGCAAAAGGCACTTTGTCACTGGATGGAATTTCCATCCACTTTTTTTATTATTATGATTTCTTTTTATCATTTTTATGTGCGTATTTTCATTCGATTTGCGGTGAATGGAGTTGCCAGCGCGTTTTTTCTTCCATCGAATGTCTGCTTGAATAAAATCCGCATTACACATTCGAAGCTTGCATTAAAGTGATTTTTATCGTTAACTTCTGAACTTTTCAGCTGTGCGGTTTTGGAATTTCAAGGCTTTCGACAACAAACCGCTCACAGTAAAACCAACTTGACATGTTTCTGCAGCGGAAAAACTTCACAGACCAAGAATGACACGTTGTCAACCGCATATTTAATCCGTTGTCGCTGCGACGCCAAGGACTCCATTCCAACTGAAAACTCAATATTCATGCAAACATCATCCACGAAAACAGTGCTGGTGTTCCGATGAATTGATGCTGAATATGAAACGGCTCTCGTTCGCCTCATGTATACACGAGCGAGCGAAGGAACGATATCATCAAAATAAATGTTTGTTGCTTGCAATATGAAAATGAAATGAATGACAATCATACCATTTTAATCTCATTTTGTGGGCCATTAAAGTAAATAATATCACTGAAGCAACATAGCATTTGAGTATATGCGTGCATAGCGATGGTATGGCGTTGTTGATGCTTTGTTATGTGCTCGAGGTGAGGGCAGAGGGGTTTTGACTTGCCATGGACATCTCATTAACCTCCTCGTTTCGTCCTGCTCACATTTGATTACATTCGCCTTGTTTTCTTCATTTTCATCGATTTTCCTTTTGCGTCTCCCACACAAATGGATCCCATAAGCACCCATAAGCAGTCCTCAGCGGGATGAATCGAAGAAAATATGGGAAAATTATGACTCATTGATCTTGGCATTGTTGCTTCCACCAAACCAACTCCTCCTGCGGCCATCGAAACAATTTCAAGTAAACCGTTTGTAAATGCAAAACGATTCGAAATGAAACGATGAGCGATTATCGCAGGTAAAACAATTGGCTCGCCATAAAAACAATTTAAAAGCTTTTAAATCGAAGTTGTGTAAAAGCCGACATTTATGCAGAAATACGTATTTATCGATTCACTTTGATTTATGTGTGTGGAAAACACCAACTTTTCCAGCAAGCCTTTGTCTGATTGGACTGAACTGGAAAACCAATGAATGAAAATAATGCCATCATTTACAAATTCATCAATTTTTTGTCGGTTTTTTTTTGGGTTTGTTTCATTTCTGTTTTTAAAGCGAAATTACAATTTTTGTTTGTAAATCGAATATTTGTCATTTTTAATTAAACCTCGCGAATGAATTTCAGAACGATTGCCGACGAAACGTGACAGAGCTGATGGACACGAAAGCTCCAAACACAAAATGAGTATTCGCAAGGAATTTAACCAATTGGAAATTGGATTAAGCTTCCTGGATGCGACTGGATTATCAGAAAAACCATTAGCAAGGGTTACCTTAACGGATTCATCACAGCAGCCACAAAAATCTTAAGCCCAAACAAATGCTTAATCTCCAACAGAATACATTTTCGATTGATGCCAGAACACCCTGAATTCCGTTGACTCAAAGCAAAATTTATTCGCTCGACTGCCAAGCGGTTTCCATTTCGATTAAAGTCGCCATTCAAAATGCAATACATTTTTCATGAGCTGAACATCGTTTAGTGACATTAACTTGCGAATCGCGTAGAATATTTTGTTCGTTCGGAATCGTTTTTCGGTTCGAATAATGCGCCGAGAACAGTGTATTATGCATTATTTGCAAGTGATAAGAGAAAATGAATGTGCGTATTATGCATGTTTGGAAGCATATTCTCAGCCAGGCAGACACACTTTAGAGATGCACGACCTTTGCCAGCCTGAAAATCGATATTTTCTGCTGAAGAAACCGCCAAACGAATGCCCAAACTCCGCCGTAGTTTTGAATAGAAAGGGGATTGCCCTTATCTTTTCTCAAACAAAATTTTCAAAACTTTTCTATTTCCAAACAGTTGCCAGTAATGAAACGACGGATTGCATTAAGAAACTCGTAAAATCTGAATGCCGTCATTGTCCCCATTAGATTTATTCCGAACAAATATTTTTCCAGAATTCCATCTGATTGGAAGTCATCCATAAACTCTAATATTGAAAGGATACGGTTTTTTTCTTCTTGTTGTCGATGAAAATCCATAAATGTTTATTATTATTTCGATTTTAAACCAGGCAATGAATATCAACGGAAATCCAGAAAACGATATTCGACGATTCCGAGAGTTCGATACATTCGATGGCTGCGGTGTGTTGCTTTCTTGCTCGCGCTCATGCCGCCAACATGAACGCATCAAACACTTTCGACTATAAACTCTTCCTTTGCCTCTCTCTTCCACACGATTATCGTTCATAGAGCGCGCGATAGACATTAGTTTACTCAGCGATCGTTGGATAAATCCATTGACGATACGCTCAAACACAGTTCTCATACATATTATCGCATTATTACAATGCTGATGCACAATAAATCTTCTTTATTCATCATTTTAACGGGCTCAAAGGCATCGTCGGATCGGTATGCGGGTGGGAGTTGCTGACGAAGGTGCTGCTGTAAGCCGACGAGGAGAAAGCTTCTTTCTGATTCTCAATCACTATAACTTAACCGCAATATTTTAGATATTAAACAGATAACCACTTGTACGGACGCAAATGCCAGTCTACCTATCAAGTCGAGGCATTATAAAGCACAAAAGCCAGTTTGAGTGTATTTGCGGGTATCAAGTGTTATCGTTGAACTTTTCTTATTGTTTATTTCTTCTAGTTTTTCAGTTTTTCCCCTCTTTTCTCCCTTTTGTTTTGAACCACTGTAACTCGTTTTTTCTTCCATTATTTTTTTGTTTTGTGTGCATTCAGCAAAAGGATAAATTCAGATAGCCTTAAATTCATAAATAAAATAGCTGTGTGAATGAATGCGGTAATCAAGCAAAAGCCACCTCAGAGGAATACAAAGACTTTGATAAGAAATGTTATGGCTGGGAAAGAGGATTCGGTGCATGAACTTTGACCTTCGCATCAGTTTTGTCTGGTTCATTTGGCATGGCTGATGATCGGATATTCATAATCAGGCAATTTGAGTGTTTCATTATTGGATGGAAGCGATGGAGAATGACCTCTGGAATGGCACCCACCACAATCTGCTTACACAAAAAAAAAAACGGAAGAAAAAGGACGGGAAAACACTGCTCCGCTATGGCGAAGAAAATCGACATTTGGTCGAGGAACAACAACGAAAAGGAAAAGGAATTTTTCTAAAATGAACATCACGTAACGCTATCAAATCAAACACCTAACGGTTAACTAAAGTATGGGCAATATTGCTGATAATGCACAAGATATATTGAAGCAATTTTGATGGAAAGCAATAACAGCAAGGCCAGCACAATATGCTAGTTTAAACAGATTAGTAAATCCCCCTTTAACCTATCGCACGATGTGTACGCCACATCATCAGAATTGAAAGTAGATATCGTCGTCGATGCAAGGAAAATATATTGCTAAACAAATTTGGCAATCATTCCATGTTGATGACTCGGTAGAGTGATCGGTGTGCGTTTGTGTTCGTATGCATGTGTGATTTTATATGTGTGTGCGGGTGGGTGATGGGTTGAGTGGGTGTGTGCGGGGAGCCAAAAGGTAATCGAGGACCGGTGAATAGAATCCAACATCCAAAACAACATAATAATTGGTCCATGTGTTTTGTTTGCCGAAGCGAATCCTGTATCAGAAGCATGCACGACAAGATAACTCTTCAACATAATTACACATTCGAAGCGTATTAAATTATGACAAGAAAATAACATCAATCATAGAGTTGATGATCGAAATACCGCAAAATGTTTCGCAGCGAAAATAGCAAAACATTTTGCAGATTATTAACTGAAAATCGTCTGCCGCATTGCTGGATAGGTGGAATCGGTTGGAGTGTTCGAGTGTCTGTAATGCGGTGCGTTCAATGAAAAATGGTTAACGACGTTTCCGATAAGCTTCTTTGTTGACGGAAAAGCTGTTTCGGATTGATACGACCGCTTCGAAATCGAGCAACGTTCGCCTAATACGATACCCACTGGATATGCATTTCAATATGAATCCATCAGCCACTAATACGAAACCGTTCAATGGCCATGTTTACACAAGCAATCGTTTGCCAAGCGAGCAACAGGCACATTTTG